>JAGJRO010000667.1:23933-55616 GCA_022832285.1 Lepidurus apus apus
CCCCCCCCCCCCCCTGACTGCTGTGCCCTAGGCCATGGCCTAGGTTGGCCTTATGGGAAATATGGCCCTGAGTACTTCAGTTCAGCATGACTACAAAATGGACTGGAACTGTATAAGAACTTGTAGCGGTTCACTTGCATTGAGGGAAGCCCCGTAGGTCAAGCCCGAAATCGAATGAGATTATATCGATTTCGATTCAAAAATAGCTTTGATTTTCTCCAAAAATCCGGTTTAGAACCACGAATTAAAATTTTTGATTAACGAAAGATTGTTCAAATTACATTATCAGATGATTTCGTCTTTCCACATCACTGATAGACCGAATCCAAAAGAAGATAAACCACACCTACAAAGGGATATATACCATGTTTAGTGTGACGTTATGTGTTATAAGTTTATAAGCGTGACATTATGACGTCCTCTGGCTTATTTTAGGCCTACACCCTTCCTTGCCCTCCAGGGAAGTCATTTTTAATCCAGTCGTTCTATAGTATTCTGAATTTCGAGTGTATTTTTTAACTGTTAGGTGTTCGGGTGTTTCGGAACCGTGGCTTCCGCTTTGTTTTCTATCTCATTTGCATATTGGCCGCGTGATCCCAGCATCTCCAGTCTGGAGTGCCCCGCCTTGCCTGTTGGCAACCAGTTTTGAGGGGAAACCGGCTCGGGTTTTGGGGTGTTCGTTACGAACGTGCGAAACGTGGAGCTTGTCAAGAGAGGAGCCAAGAGAAAAACCGCACCGGCAAGCAAGGACACAACGCAACGCTGAAGGAACCAGACGCAAGCCGGCAGAGGACAAACATACTATAGAGTATCTTGTTGGCGCTGTCAGTGAGTCAATGGACGCCAGTCAGATATCTTAACGCTTTCTACAAGTTAGCCCGAAGTGGTCATGTGGTGAACTTTGCTCCGTTCAATTCTCCTTTCCGTGTCTCTGAGCGATTTCCGTTATTTGAGCCTAAAAACTTAACTAGTTAAGTTTGTAAGCTTGAACTGTTGTATTGAATATATACACTTGTACCATGGATAAAGGATCTGAGCGCATGGCTGTGGGGGAACACGGCAAAGGACGTAAGTCTTGCGTCTTTATGACATTGTTTCTTCTATTTTTGGACTTGGGGAGGTCCGTTTATTTTATTTTTGTTTTTCTTCACAAACTTTACTGGGAGTACAAAATTTATTTACAGAGCACCTGTTGGAAGGCTAAAATTAGCTGTTATTTGTACCGTATGCCATGACGAAAGTTACGCAGAAGGTTGCAGGAAGGTGACCTATATATCAATAACTTTGTTTGTCCTCAACGAGCACGCTTTCGGTTCCCGTGCATTTATTTGGATAGGCATAAAGGAAATAGAAGTAACAACAGTACACCCAGATAAAGATATTCGACGTGGCTCAGCATTGATGAAGATTTGATTTGTTTACTTTTTAACGTCAAGTCACGCTCGGCAACATTTCAATTAACAATTTGTAATTCTTACAAGTTTTCTACTTCTGATGATTCGAAGTTCTGAAATAAACAATATCGACCAGGGAAGTCTTGGCTTAACTGATCTTGTTTTAAAAATGGCTTCGTGATAAAACTGAAAGGTGGTACAATTACTTAATCTACATTGTGTAAGGACGGAGTTTATTCACGTTCGCTTTCGCGATAAAAACTTGAATTAAATCGATCACTTTTTCTAATCAGAACTGTACTCATAAAGCGGTAGCAGAGGTTTATCACGTGATAGGTTTAGCGTCCAAAAGTCGTTGCGGACAAGCTATTTTTAAGTACTGGGCAAAGAGCCTAATTAACCGCTGATCGGCTCTGCCAAAACGTTCTCATTTTGCCGCGGAATGCCTTGACTCCGCCCTCTTTCAACTGATAGACGAAACAAGATTTCCCCATAAAGTTTTGAAAGATCTAAACGATCAATAGTCCATAATACTAGATGACGTCTGTACATTTTCTGGAATTAAATAAAGAAGTGTTAGTGGAAAAGTGAAGGGAGGAAGTTGCATTTATCTCCGGGTAAAAATCCCGCGCGCGTGTAGGATTGGCTTACGTGCAGTTCCAGGCGTTTTCGTGCTGGTTCACGAAAACTCTTCTCTGCCGGCCTTGTCGGATCAATAGGGAGGAAAAAGGGACGTCAAACTCAGGAAAGCATTGTTTTCCTTTTTGCGCTGTACTCTGTACACTCTGTACGCTCTGGGCACCGTACTATTTTGCTCCCACGAAGCCCCAACGGCTTTCGTCATTAAGGAAGCGGAACGGTTATACTGAATACACTAACTGCGGCTTTAAACTGGCGTAAAGAAGGCTTACAGGGGTGAGATCTTTTAAATTAGCCAGCCAGAAGTCTAAAGACTACAAAAACAGGGCCGACAGTTACACGCGAATCGTGTTGGCTCAAGAAGAACGGCACGTATGACATAAGCCACGCCCTTTTTGCCAGAGAAAGTGTAAAAGTGACAGGGGGTGCCGACCCGTAAATACTTAAAAAAAAACTTTAAAAACTTCCTCCATCCTCCTAGATCATTTAAGGCCACGGTGAACTGCAAGTAGCTGATAATTTTTTGTCAAAAGATGGCACTGATGTCATACCCCTATACCACGAGTAATGCAACAACCTTTAACAAAAATAAAAACATTTTAAACGGAATTTAACGATAATTGAGAAATTTGTTTTTTAATATCTTAATAAGAAAATGTAGCATATTACGGATTTTTCATTCTGCTGTATGATTTATTTAAGATTTTCAAAACTTGGAATACTACGCAACAAATTTATGGAAAAAGATATTAAAGTAGACCTCCGTTGTGCAATAGATTTATACATCCCCTGCATTACTGTCACAGTACAATTTGATTATATTGGATAGGGAATGATAATTTTTTAATCTCTTTTGCCGTGCTGTAGCGCCATAAAGGGTCCCACTACACCGTGGCCTGAAGAGGCAGAATTTTCACAAAATGTTATTGTTTTGTTCCCATTTTTAGCTCTCGTTCCATCCCGGTATATCTTCACTGCGTTAGCCTCCATTGGCTTAGCCATCATCTATGGGTTGAAGGTAAACATTGGTAAAAATTTGAAGCGAAAATTGCTAAATGTTTTTTGTTGTTTTGTTTTTGTGCAAATTAGGTCAACTTGTCCGTAACCATTGTGGCTATGATCAATCACACAGGATTGGCCCATGAAGCAGCTACTAAGCATATGGACGACCATCATGGAAATGGTTCAGCTCCGAGCTTCGAATACGCTTGTGAAGCACCTGATGATGGGACCAATTCATCATCATCTCCTGTCGTGGTAAAAATTCTTTTTAAGTTATAAAAACCTTTTATTTTCTAAGTATTAAAAACAAGATTTCGCTTGAAACAAACGGAAGTAATAAATTACTTCAAACGTAACAAAAAGAAATTACTACATCAGAAATTTAAAAAATCAAAGAAAAAATCCTTCGGTTATAGAAAGAAGTTATTGAAACAGATTTTCTTCTAAAAGAATAGGAAGCAATAATTGTACTGTACTACAAAGAGATAATCTCTGAAAAAATAGATAGATATAATTTATTTTGAAGGAATTTGCATTAATTTGTCTTTATTGCGTTTCAACATAGGATGGACCGTTTATGTGGAATGAGCCAATTCAGGGCTTAGTGTTGGGATCTTACTTCTGGGGTTATATTGTTACCCAAATCCCTGGCGGTCGAGTCGCAGAAATGTTTTCAGCCAAATGGGTCATGTGGGGAGCCGTGTTTGTGAACGTTTTGTTCACCCTCCTCACTCCTTTGGCGGCAAACATGTCCTATATTTGGATGTTGGTAGCTCGCGTTTGCGAAGGATTGGGCGCAGTACGTAATTCGAACCCTGATAACTATAATTACGATGTTTACGAGCGTTCTTTGAGCTAAACGGCGTGTTAAAAATTGACAGGGTGTGTCGTTACCAGCTATGCATGTCATGGTTTCCAAATGGGCTCCACCTGAGGAAAGAAACGTAATCTCTTCGTTATCATACGCAGGTACTTGATTTGCAACTCTTCATTACTATATTGTTTAATAGTGCAATTAAAAATAAATCCAATTATTCATTAATTTAAAGTCAAAACCAAATTCGTGAGTTTAAAATCGAAATTAATAACATGTTCTTAATTTCGATTAATGAACATGTTCTTAATTTCGATTAATGAACATGTTCTTAATTAATGTAGAAATGAAGGTCCGAATTATAATAATTCATGGTTTTATAAATCTGAGGGGTTTGAAGGTCGTTGTACTTATAGGGCTCACAGATTTGTCTTTGTTTCCAAAGGTATGGCGGTTGGTACAGTTATTTCATTGCCATTTTCGGGCATTTTGGCTGCCTCGTTGGGTTGGGAGAGCGTTTTCTACGTACAAGGAGGATTAGCCACGATTTGGTGCGTGCTGTGGATCTTCCTGGTCTACGATTCCCCTTCTCAGCACCCTCGCATCCATCCGGTGGAGCTGGAGCTCTTCGAAAGCTGTATGGACACATCCGCTAACAAAGGCGGGAAGCATACAGTACATACTCTATACCTATTTGTCGTAAATGCATGTTTTTTAAACTTCGACATGACTACTTTTAGCCTCCGGCCGTGCCGTGGAAAGCGTTGTTGTGTTCCGGACCCTTTTGGGCGATCCTTATTGCGCACACGTGCAATAATTTCGGTTGGTACATGTTGTTGGTGGAGCTTCCCACGTACATGAGTCAAATCCTTCGATTTAAGATCTCAGAGGTAGAAACATTCGGTCCAAAAATCTCAAATTCCTATTGTTGCCCCAAAAGCGTTAATATTGGGAATTTTTGCCATAGAATGCGGGTTTGTCAGCAGTCCCCTTCCTCTGCTTGTGGTTCTTCAGTGTTATTTGGGCTAACCGGTTGGATTGGGCCAAGAGCAAAGGCTGGATCACCACTACTACCGTCCGAAAGCTCTCTACCGGTGTTTGTAAGCGACTTTTTAGCGTATTATAGTGAACGACAAATCTTTATAATAATTGATTTTGTCTTTCAGCGTCTTTGTTGCCGGCTGCTTGCCTGGTAGGAGTTTGTTTGGTGGGTTGTGATCGTGTTGGAGCCGTCGTTTTCATGACTTTGGGTGTCATGTTCATCGCTGGCATGTATTGTGGGTTCTTGTCCAACCATATCGATATTGCTTCCAACTACGCGGGTACCTTAATGGCCATTACCAACACGTTTGCGACCATCCCTGGCTTCATCGTACCCGTCTTTGTTGGTGAAATGACTCACGGAAATGTAAGTTGCTCTTATTCTTGGATTCTTAAGATTATTGTGTTTTAAACTGAGCTAATTTGAGGAAAATTTTCGTTGTAGCAATCACTGGGACAGTGGCAAATTATTTTCTACACCACGGCTGTTGTATTTGTCGTGGAGTTCTTTGTTTACGTCTTTTTGGCGTCCGGCGAAGAACAGCCATGGAATCGGGTAGCTGTAGGTGGACAAAATGGAACTGCAGCGTCTCCCGAAGAAGAGAAGTTGAATGCCAAGACTGATGTTTAAGAGTTATATTAAGAAGAATTAAAGCGCTGTTGTTACAATTTTTTTATCTGCTAGTTCTATTTTTTGAGAAAACTGCTGGCCACCAAAAAAGCAAAACGGACGAGAGCTAGGTTTCATAAAGACAGTTTTTTTGTGGATTTTGTTGTTCTAACAAGAAAGCACGTTCGGATGTTCGTTTTATAGTTGCCGTTTTAAAAGCCACTTCCGGATTTTGTTTCTGCGTCTCACCTTTCTCTAAAAATCCTTAGGGTTTTATTAAATTACAGGCCTCCAATTGTTTAAGTATGGAATTTAGCAGTGTGCCCGAGAAAGGATGCGAGAAAAGCCCGCCTATATGCCTTTTCAGATATCCAGTGAATGTCTGCATGTAGTGTTTTAATTGTCAGTAGATCTCGCCAAATACACGCAGTGCATTTGACCGTAATTATTAACTGTGTTCTAGTTTGTAGTATAACATTTTTTGTTATTGCATGCATTTTAATTTTTTCATTCATCTAATGGCGTTTTCCATTGGGAACCCTAGTGCTGAAATTTCGTCCACTGGGTGCACTTAGCGTTTTCCATTGGGAACGGAGTGCGTGGCACTGGGAAAGTGGGGCGAAGGGCAACTTTTGCGGCAGTGTTGCAGTTCGAGTGCGGTTGTTTTGGCGCCAAATGCGAAATTATTTTCAAAAATATTTATGAAAATATTTAAAATTATTGTAAATTGTTACGAAAATATTTTTTTATTTTATGAAAATATTTTGACTGAGAATTGTCCTAAACTGTAGGTGGAATCAACAATATAGAATCAATCAATATAGAATCAACAATTATGAATGATAGTAAAATAGAAGTACCGTTAACTGTAATTGTAGAACACAATTGTAGAACACAATAGTAGAACACAATTGTAGAACATAATTGTAGAACACAATTGTAGAATTAAGAGTCTGGCCCGTTCGTTACAGGACTGCCCTCCTCTATCCGCACAAAATCGTCAAACGAAAAAGATATTGACAAACAAGCAGAAAAACACAGGGGACCGTTACAAAAGGAGTCTTCCTTTGGGGACTCTGTTTTGGCACTTACTGAGTGCTATGACGTCACTGTGGTGAAAACTCAGAAACTGCTGCGGCACTAAAAATGTATTCAGTGTTCTCAAAGGAAAACGCCATAAGACTTTCCACTACTTAAGCGTTTTTAAAAAGCGCGCATTTTTAGTAGTCTTAGTAATGCTGCATAGATGGCGATTGCTGACGGTAAGCAATTTAATTTTTTTAACGCGTTAGGTGGCGTAGGTCTGGGCATTGAAATTGTGTCTTATTTTCTTTTTTTTATTAGTCCCTTGAGGTGCAAATGTGTTGAACGAGTGCCGAGCTAGCTTTCATTTAATTGTGCAGAGTACGGTATGTAAGTCAGTCTCCGTGATAGCCAACGAACAGGGCTGTGCAAAAAGTAAATAAAAATATAAGGAATACTGTAGGTTTAACAAAAACATGCAGTGTGGTGAACAGACAGTAATGGCAGAATTATTATTCAATTGATGTAAACTAAGCCTAAGGTTTACCTACGACTTTTGCTCGGAATTGCACGTTGAAATACAGTTGCACTCCGTTTTTTACATCGCAATCTAGTCCTGGAATAAGTCATGAAGTGTGCTCTGTATCAGTTGCTGCCTATAAGTATAATTTTGTATCGCCTAGGTCCTACAAAAGTCTAAATTCAAGTAAATAACACTATAAGTGTTCGTTTTGGATTTTAAGTGCTAATTTTGGTTTCCTTTAATCCCTTACAGGCCTTTAAACTCGTGTCCTGATGGCTGTGACGTTTAGTATTAGAGCTAGTCTGCCTGAAAGCTGAGAACGCATCTCAACTGCCAACGATAACCATATCTCGTCAAACCAGTCTTATTATATTCCAATTACTTTACAAAGAGCATCACTTTCGTGCCATATAAACGTAAGTTTCAATTCCTTTTATTTATAAAATGAGCTGTTGTATGTTTGTATAACCCAGTCACGGAGCAAAGCCTTTGAATTCCCTTAAATTATGTCTGAAACAATGTTGACGTGTGTGGCAATCGAGGTTTCATGTGTGTGGGCGTTTCCGTAAGCGATCCTGATTGTCAGAACACGGAAGTGGTAAACTATAGTAAGCGGCCTCTTAAATATACCTAGTGGCCCATAACATTAGCTGGCTGGTAATCGCTTCCGGCTAAGCGATTCCATGATTCTTCTTCTCCGGAGCCCATAAAGAAATAACTGAGAAATTCGAGCACAAAAACGCCAGCCGTGGTAAAGAAGATGATTTGCCATTGTCCCAAAGTTTGCTACGATAATCAGGAAGAAATAACAATGACATACAAACAATTTTATGTTTTTTCTATCAGGAAAATGCAAAAATATGTAACTTACGTTTCCATGAGTCATTTCTCCTACAAAAACGGGAACAATAAAACCAGGAATGGTAGCAGCTGTATTTGTGATAGCCATCAGAGTCCCTGTAATGAAACGTTATTAAGATTGTTTCAGTACTACGGTTTTAATTAAGGTTTTACAGTACTAAGAAAAATGTACCTGCATAGTTCGGTGCAATGTCAATATGATTCGATAAAAATCCACAGTACATGCCGGCAATAAACATAATTCCTAACGTCATCAAAGCCACAGCTGCTTGACGATCACAGCCTACGAAACTTACGCCAATCAAGCATGCAGCCGGTAGCAATGAACCTATGTATTCCAAGATAAATCACAACTTTACCCTCTTTCCATCTGTTCTCTTCCTCTCTTTCTTTCCTATCCCTGTCATAAAATAAGCTTACCAATGCCAGTGGAGAGCTTCCTTACGGAACTCGTCGTAAGGAATCCCCTTTGTTTGGCCCAGTCGAGTCGATTACTCCAAATGATGCTGAAAATCCAGAGACATAAAAACGGTACAGCTGATAAACCCGCATTCTAAGGGGAAAAACGGTTCGAAAAGGTATCAAAACTTGTAACTTTTAGACTTCAAAAGGAAATTGGTAGCATGAAGGTACTTTGGGGCACGCTTTTGGTTACCTGCGAGATATTGAAGCGTAAAATTTGTTTCATATACGTGGGCAGCTCAACCAAGAGCATATACCAGCCGAAATTAGAGCAAGTATGGGCAATGATAATAGCCCAAAACGGTTTAGAACGTAAAAGTTGCTTCCATGGCACCGGAGGAGGCTTTTGGTGCTTTTTCCCTTGGTGTTTCTGGCCACCCATACTGCATTCCAAGTATTCCAATTCTTCGGGGTGAATCGTAGGGTGCTGGGACGGGGAATCGAACACAAGAAGGACCCATAAGATGCACCAAATGACGGATAAACCGCCTTCGAAGTAGAAAACCGCTTCCCAACCGAACGCTTCGGCCAATACACCCGAAAGTGGCATAGTAATCACAGTACCCAGAGCCATTCCTGTTTAGAATAGGAAAAAAAACGCATACAAATTTAGAGAATGCTTTAAACTCGAAAACCAGCATGAAAAAAATCATGAATCAGAGCATCAAAGAATCAAAGCATGAATCAAATCATAAAATCCAATTTCCAAATTAGCGTTCATTAAGAAGTACTTCTTAGAATTCCAAATGTACGTAAGTTCCGAAAAACTGCGAAATATTTAATAATAAATAAAATAACAAATAAATAATAAATACAAAAATTAAGATGAAGTTATTTGCTAAATATTGAACTAACCAGCGTAGGTCATTGAGGAAATACGGTTGCGTTCTTGAGGAGGAGCCCATTTGGACAGTAGCACTTGCATGGCCGGTAGGGAAACACCCTAATGAATTAATAAATTAGTGAGGCGGAATTAGCGGAGGATAAGAATTTATGTTTAATTACTGCGCCGAGGCCTTCGAAAATGCGCACGACTAGCATCCAAATGTACGAACTGGAGGCAGCAATGGGAGTAAGCAAGGTGAAAACGGCGTTAATTACGACGGAGGCCCACATCACCCATTTAGCTGAGAACATTTCTGCGATACGGCCGCCAGGGATTTGCGTGACAATGTAGCCCCAAAAGTACGAGCCCAAAACCAGGCCTTGAATCGGCTCAGTCCATAGAAAGGGTCCTTCCTGAGCAGTACAAGAATGAATTATCTTTCGTGCATCCCACGACGCTGCATTCCCTTGTTTTGCCTTTCACCTTGACTTCAACAATCAATTTTTTTGGAAACAAATCATGTTTTGAACACGGCAACAGTGAAATTTGGCATCTTGGTAGACAGAAAAAGGACCGTTACTTACTCGTGAAGCTATGTGCGCGGTAGTGTTGTCGACAGGAGGAGCTTCACAAGCGAAAACTTGCGTGTCAGCTTCGAAATGATCGGTAAAGTTACCGAATTCGTCCACGGTGTGAACAACGTGACCAGATCTGTGAGGGTCATGAGCTTGCATTTCCGCCAGGCCGGAATGATTGACCATAGCCACGATGGCGACACTCAGGTTGACCTATACAGTGTTTGGAAGAATTCTGTAGGTAACTTTGGCCCGTATTGATTCCAAGCAAGTTTGTTAGATTCGTAAATACTTTCAATCCGTAGATGATGGCTAAGCCCATAGAAGCTAACGCTGTGAAGATGTATCTAGCTGGTAGCAATGCTATATTTTGGGGAGAAAACACAGCAAAACAAGGAAAAAAAATAATTGTGAAATTACTGTAGCGAAAGTTTTATGCCATTACTTGGGCACATACATAGTTTGCGAAGTGCGGAAATAATATGGGAATTGTGGGAACAAGTCTATGTCGAAATAAGGGCAGAATGAGTTTGCAACCATCTGGCGAAATTTGAGTCTTCGCGTAATTAAAAAGTGTAGTTCAGTTTTAATAGGATGGGAAGAGTCCGTGGAAGAATTTAATGATTATGTGGGAATAATAAGGGAATAATTTAAGAATAACAATAGTGTTGAAGCAGACACAACGGGGCAAATAACTCAACTTGAAATTTAGTGCTATTTATTTACAAAATTTGAACTTACGGCCCTTTATGTGGCGACGATTGTGGTTGACGACATGTCCGGAGTCAACATCCAAAGATTCCATGGATTTCCCAACCAACTGGGGCGTTAGATCACTGGCCACATGCCGGGGCCCATTGTTCACATGATCTTCTCTCATTTTTTTTCAACTAAGCGTTGGAAATTACGACCAATAAAGCCGCACTATTAGCAAAGAATAACCGGCATGGGCGTGAGAACCTCTCTCTTGGTCTTTGAGAAGGAAATGGGACCTCGGAGCTGGACATATTGACTGTTTTTATATAGCGGATGTGTTATGGTCAAGCAAAGGGCGAACGTGAATTGCATTGGTAGCTTTTATTAATGAATGCAAAACAGAGGGGAAACGTGACGTTTCGTACGTTAGAAGTCATGTTGTCTCCTCTCTCTTCTTAACGATACTTTGTGACCACGTAGTGCGCCCTAATAACACATGGCAACGGTCATTAAAAGCTAGCCTTGACGTGATTACTCAATATGCAAAAGCCTAATTTTCCAATTCTGAAATGTCCTCACTTGGCGGTGTTTAGGTACGCCTGAACCAAGGGGTTCGTAACTCAGTTTCCAGGGGTACGAAAATGGCAAAAAAGTTTGTGACCCTGATATATTGCAGTTATAAACTCTGGAGAACCCCGGTTACAATGTTATACATCGATATATAGTTATATATTGATATGTATTTATATATTGATACATAGTGATATATATTGTAGATTCTGATACTAGTTAAAAATAAATTCTGTGAAGGCCGAACTTGTAGTAATAATCTGCCTTACTTGACGTTACTCAACACTAAAACATAAAGAAGTATACAGGGCCGTACCCAGAATTTTGGTTCGGGTGGGAGGGGGGTAGTATGTGGATATCGTTGTGGAGAAAAAAAAATCGGGAGGGGGTTTAAACCCCTTAACAACCAACCTGGGTACGGGCCTGAAGAAGTATATAAAGAAGCAAATAAAGGAGCGGCACCGTTATAATTTTTGAATGCTGAAACAAGTCTTAGGGTGCTTTGGTTAATTTACACGCTCAGTCACGGAAAAGTGACTTTTCCTTCGCGCCGTGATTTTCAGGCTCCGCTGTACGCCATGGACTAAGTAGCCGCATAGTCCAAACCTCCTCGTGCGGTCCCATTGCCCGCGGATGCTTGCTTAGCCGAACCGACACTTGCCCAAAGGCCGTGAGGCGCGGGTCTCGGCCCGGCAGGATGCGTGATGGCGAGAAGTAAAAGCCACTGCAGTGAGTTAGGTCTGAGTAATAAGAAGCAAGACTTTTTTAAACCTAAAAAGCAGGTATACAAACGAAAGGTAGGGAGCTTGGATTTTCGGGTGGAAGGAAGGTTACTGGGTTACAAAAGTACGGTTACTAAGCTACAAAGTACGGTTACAAAGAGGCAAATTGTAACCGACTAGTAAGGGTGTACGAGGTTACAAGCAAGTTGCGAACCCCTTGGCCAGAACCATACCTAATTACTTTCAATCCGCCTATACCCACACACATACACGATATATCATATACTGCTGGTCTTGAAGTACAGTACCCACTTTCTCCTTGATGTTTATTTTCTAAAACTGAAGTTTATTTTATTAGTTTTCTTCGTTTTTTGTTTGTTTTTTAGTGAAGGTATAAAAGGGTTTGGAGGATGAGCTTCAGGTATGCAACGAAGATGCATAATGAGATGCAAATTTCCGCTACAACTGACGGTGTTAGTTTTTGTAACCCTGTACTGTAATTTTGATGTGCAGCCTGGGCCAAGAGGGATTTTTTGTTAAGCTTTTTTTGTGAAAACATTTTATGTGTTGATGACAATTTGCCTTGGGAGAAACAGACATATTGGAGGGACGTTATTAGGTCATTAGGGTGCTGCACTGACCCTCTCGATTGGGACATTGTTTCGTGTGTATGCGCCATGGGAAGCGAGAAGGGAAGGATCCAGGATGACTCGTAAAAATGCTAAATAGGTTAATAACCCATAGGCCCTTGTGTACTATTGCTTGCTATTGCAGGTGCTGGGTACCTTATTGAAGAATGCTTATCTTCTTCGCATTTTTAAAATAATATTTTACAAGTTGCTTATTTCAAAGGAAGTTAGTTTGTGGGATGTTCTTCAAGGACACGTTTTGCAAATTTTCTTATTCACTTTCTTCTTTCAACTCGGACGAGAGTTGTAATGCTTCCATCACGTAAATTCGCATGGGATTTTCGGTATAA
Source organism: Lepidurus apus apus (assembly GCA_022832285.1). Classification (NCBI taxonomy): domain Eukaryota; kingdom Metazoa; phylum Arthropoda; class Branchiopoda; order Notostraca; family Triopsidae; genus Lepidurus; species Lepidurus apus. The sequence continues at coordinate 36,671 of JAGJRO010000667.1, forward strand.
ACTAAAGTATGGATCAAGTTTCCAGTGAGGAACCACGTTTTAGGTTTACATGTTTCTCAAGGTTTGTGCAGTTTTTAGTTTGTCTTCTTCGTTTCAGATTGTTTATCGCTGTTGAGTGAGTTAGGGGAGTTTTTGAGAACTTAAAAGAGACTTAAGAATTGACGAGGCTCAGAAGTATAATCTTTTTAGAACTGACAGACAGCAGATAAACGAATAACCGTCAGGGAAAGATAGAGTCGACTTGGCTGTGGGTAAGATTTTCGAAACGCAAAACCTCCTAACGCGGTATGACGTTTAACAGGCACAACTTTGTTTCCTTCGAGTTAAAGGGATAGTCCGAGGGGGACCCAAAGTTAGTATTGCTTTCCTGCCTTGCAGTGCTTGCGAAGACTTGGGGAGAAAACGTTCGAACGTGGACTCGCCGTTATGTCTATCTCTGTCTAAGTTTTCCAGGTCTCTCAACCCTCAATGCTCAAAAAAAGAAAAATTGTTTCCGTGCCACGTAGTGTAGATATGCCAAATATTCTGCAAACCTGCCAAGTGACTAACCATGCAAACTGCAAAACTCATGTTGTGTGCATTTACGGCAAAGTCAAGGCCTTGAATTCGTGTGTTGTAATGAACTCAATCGTGCTGGGATATGTACACATGAGCGTTTAACACGTATATCGCTTGCACTTATGGATTTATTGAACCTGTAGGTTCTACCTAGCCGAGCGGAGTCCACCTGTGTTGCTAGGAAAGCCAGTCATACATTGCCACGCCAGCTGAAACTCGACCGTTTTTCGGGTTCCTTCTTGATACACAGCCCCCGTTTGCCACGGGATCGTTGCTTTTCCGTTTGTTTACGTTTTCATTGAACGTCGCGCGTCTATTGTTCGACGCCGTAACATGCGAAGTAAGTGCATTAAGTTTTCTTTAAGTGCTATTCCGTTGTAAACAGAGTGAAATAAATCAGAAACAGCTGCGCAAAACAAAGGAACAAGGAAAAATTCAGGAGAAATAGGAACTTGTCAAGTTACAGGGAAAGTTTCGGGGTCAGTTTGGGCTGGTATTGCTGTTAGTGTATCCACGCCGCGTCTTCTTCTGTGTCACGAATTTTTGGGGTTGTTGGTAGTTGGTAGTACTTGGTAGCATGCCAAATCATCCCATGCGTTCCTCGGTCAGACATATTAAACGCAGGTGGCAATTCTTCTTTCCCTTTCTTAAAAAATGTATGTGATTGAAAGAGAAGATATAACTTTTTGTTTGTTGCGTTAGTCCCAGTCGCGACGCAAACTTTCATTCTTGTGCCTCCTTTTATGTCCCACTCACAGTAGGGAACAGGAGAAAGCATGGATCCCAGACAGCTTTATTTTAGCTTGATTGTAATGATCAGAAATTCTAGGTTTCCCTCTTTTGACCCATTCTAAGTTGTCCACTCTTTTAATGACATCCTTGTGTTCCTTCATACGTTGAATTCCTTAGAAGCTACCCTTTGACTACCTGACCACTTCCTAGATTTCTTGAATACAGCATCCAATACTCTAGAGATTTACCTCTGGCATATATATACTGGAATCAGGATAGGTAAAAGACAGGGTTCTCAATTTACTCGAGCTCTTGTAAAGGTAGTCTAGTAAAATAAGTTCCTTTAACTAATCTAAAAGCCCCACATTTTATTGTGATTCTTGCGATCTAAAGTAAAAATAATCGTAATTTTTGCGTACTTAAAGTTAAGTGGTTGATGTCTGTGGTTAATTTGATAAAGCAATCTAAGCGAATCTGGTCTTTTCACTTAAACACAACTCAGGGACCTTTTTTTCCCAAACCATTTGTTAAAACAAATACTAAAGCAATCTTGAGTGAAAAACGAACGAATAATTTCCTTCCTTCTTTTGTTCTAGTGATAAACAAGAGGCTCACAGACTTATCGACATCTTCCTAGCATATTTGATAGTAATTAGCATAGTGAGGGTTGAGTTTAGCATAGCGTAGCTTGGTTTTTTGTTTTGTTTTGATTAGTTTGTTGGTTACGTGTCGGTCGGAATTTTATCAAGCCTGGGAAAGGTTGCCAGATAGTAAATAGGTTAGATAAGAACTTCGACCATTGTGTATATCTTTATTGTGTTCGTTTGTGGAGATTTTCTTTAGCCCTCACTTTCCCTTACAGGTTTAATGCCGGCGAGCATGGCGCGTCCGGTTGGACGAACGTTTGTATTGACCCTAGCTATGGGCATGACGTTTGGCTTTACGTTTGCCTATATATTCCATAGTATGTCTACCACAGCGTCCGCCTCCCCCTTATCTTCCTACTTCTTCGCAGAAAGGTGAGTGTATCAACGCATTTTGACCTTGATTATGCTGATTGCTAAGGAGTGATTACACGAAGGCTAATATTTGGGTGGATTTTTGTTTGTCGTTTGCAGGAAGCCACGGTATCCGGGGGATATGGGGGATGATGCACATCATCATGATGGACATGAAGATGCACATGACCATGAAAAATTAGAGGCATTAGCTGGTCCCAAAGGAGATATGAATTTCCATGGAGCAGATGAGATTGATCATCATGGTAAAATTTAGATTTTGTTTGATATATTTAGCTTTTTTAATTATTCGTAGTTGGTCTGCTTTACTTAGCTCGTTATTTTTACTGTGCTTATTTTGATTGGTTGAAAGATTATTAGCGGTAATTGTAAGTGTTTATCTTCATTAATGATGGTGCTTTTTTAATAGGAGAGGATTCCATAGCGAGGGAATTGTATCAGAAGCAGCGAGTTCTGTGTTGGGTCATGACAGGACCAGCAAACCACGAGAAGAAAGCCAGACATGTACAGAAAACGTGGGGAAAACGCTGCAACGTGTTAGTGTTTATGAGCTCTATTGATGGTAATGTTTTTGTGCTAATTTTGTGTTATTTGATTTGCTCTTTTTGTAACCGTGGGCACTGACATTTGTATTCCTTTTCGTTAGATCCAAATTTGCCTTCTGTTGGGTTGCATGTGGGTGAAGGTCGCGAGAATTTGTGGGGAAAGACCCGCGAAGCGTTTAAGTACGTGTGGGAGAAGTACCGAGATGAAGCGGACTGGTTCATGAAAGCCGATGACGACACGTAAGTTTTGATGCTCTTACAAATTGCGCTTTAGAGTAAAGAAAATGTTTGTATTTAGGTATGTCGTGTTGGAAAATTTGCGGTATTACCTGTCAGCGTTTAATACGTCGGATCCGTTGTACTTTGGACATCGATTTAAGACGTTTGTCAAACAAGGGTACATGAGTGGTGGAGCTGGCTATGTTCTCAGCAAAGAAGGCCTGAAACGCTTTGTAGAGCGCGCGTTGCCTGACAATAATATTTGCAGACAAGATCCAGGAGGCGCAGAAGATGTCGAAATGGGTAAAACAAATACTCATTACAAACGCATTTCTTTACGTAATTCGCTGGTGATTTACGATCAATTTTAGCATAGTTTGCGCTTCATTAGTCTTAGAAGTTTAATTATATATTGTGGGCATGTTTATAGGTAAGTGTTTGGCAAACGTGGGCGTGCAAGCTATGGATACGAGGGATTCTTATGGCCGGGGGCGGTTTTTTCCTTTCGTGCCGGAGCATCATCTCATCCCAGGTCACGTCAGTCACGATTTTTGGTTCTGGGATTACATTTATTATCCCGCCAAAGAGGTAAAGATTCTTTTTAGTGTGGGTTACCAACAACGCGAATTTTCTCACTATTCTCTCCGTTTTTTGGGTGATTAGGGTATGGATTGCTGCTCGGATACAGCAATTTCCTTCCATTACGTGTCTCCTAATCAGATGTACGTCCTGGAGTACCTTCTCTATCATTTGAGACCCTATGGCATTGTTAACAATATTAAAGTGAGCAGAATTTGCATACGCAAAGGGTCTTTTGAAAGAGATTTATGATCTGTTTTGTGTAGGGAACTCCGGCTCCGCCGCCTGATTTGGATAATCGTGCTACGCCGTGGATTGGCCCTACAGAGGAAGATGCGAAGAGGAAGAAAATTGCTGAAGCGAAGCAGCAAGCTGAAGATGAAAGGATTAACAAACTGGTTGAAGAGGCAAAAAATGTGGATAAACAGAAATCAATTGACGAAATTAAGCGACGAGAACAAGCTGAAGCTGCAGCGAAGAAGCAAAAAGAAGAAGCTGAAGCTGCAGCGAAGAAGCAGAAGGAAGAAGCTGAAGCTGCTGAGAAGAGGCAACGGGCAGAAACAACGGCTGCTAAGCCAACGGCCGTTTAATAAGCGTGTGACTTATTAAATAAGTCTTTAGTTGTGGAAGCTTTGTGTTGCCATTTATTGCGGTGCCATTTGAAATTTTCTACGATTTTGTCTAGCGCTCAAGCCAAAAACGAGATGCCCAACAGAGATGTCAACGAGGACTCTAGTCATATCGGGCTCATCGACCCATCAGCGCAACAGAAAAGATATATTCCACAAGTTTTTGAGTTGCACGAATTGCACATAAGAAAACGTGGTGAGTTTGTTTGAGTGCGGTGCCGGGAAGTTAGAAGATAAAAGAAATTCTAGTGGTTCATTGGATGTTTCGCCTTGCTTTCTTTTAAGGTCAGTGTGAAAGCTGTGACATTCCTTTTTTTTCTCCTCAAGTTCGCGACTTTTTGATTTCTCGGCTGAAACTGTCGTGATACAAAGTAAGATTGCCAGACAGGACAGTTTTTTGTAAAATAATAAATGAAACAAGAATTCAATATACCAATTTCGTTTTACTATGCTGTTTGCCATTACAACCAGTATTTGAGTTGTAAAAGCATTGAATGTATTCTCTTGTTTATTTATACGTAATGATCGTGTAGTATTTAATATTAAGTTTTATTTACGAATAACCAATTTCAGAATTCAGAGTTCCCAAAGTGGGAATTCAGAGCATGCAACCTTTAACATCCTTGCCTTATGTTGGTTAAATAGGCCTTAAAGGGGGAGTAAGGTTTCAAAATGAAAAAATATGTGTTATAGAAGAGACCAAGTTACATGTTCTGGCTGAAGAACCCCTATGTCAATTATGCATATTAACCGAGTAATTAATTATTTAGCGGGTTAAGCTCCGCCCCTTTACTCCAAAATTCAAATTTTCCTATGCTTATAGCATTGGGGGACAGTTGGCCGGAGGCCTAGCGCCTTTTCCTGTGAGCGCATTGAAAATCGATCCCAGTTCTCATAGGGAAGGTACCATGACCTTTCTTTTGAATGCTCAAACAAGTCTGTAGGTGCTTTGGTTAATTTACAAGCTCAATCACAAAAAAATACTTTTTCTTCGCGCCGTGACTTGCGGNTACCATGACCTTTCTTTTGAATGCTCAAACAAGTCTGTAGGTGCTTTGGTTAATTTACAAGCTCAATCACAAAAAAATACTTTTTCTTCGCGCCGTGACTTGCGGGCTCCGCTAAACGCCATGTAGGAAGCGTTACCCCCATAGTCGGAACCGCCGCGTTCGGTCCCATTGTAAAAGGGATCAGTGTTCTGGATCTTTTTAAAAAGATTAGATCAGATCAATCGGCCATTTTTGATCTGATCGGCGTTGACCCTAAATTGGCAGTGATCTGATTGATTTTTTCTGGAAATTTACCGATCCCGACCGATCCAAAATCAGGCCGTCTAGTGGCCATCGTTCGAAACTTTTTCTATTCTGTTTACATAAAATGATCTGATCTTTGACCTGATCTGATCGATTTGGATATTTTTGATCGGATCTAAATTTTCTGAAGTTTTGCAACTTTTGATCTGATCGGGTTGACAGAAGGTCACGACGATCGGAAATGATCTAAGATCACAAAAAAAGCATCGATCCAGAATACTGCAAGGGATGGGCTCTCGACTGCGAAGCCGACCCGAAACTTGCCTAAAGGTACTCGGGCGCGGGTCTCGGCCCGGCAGGACGGTGATCGCGCGATGGCGCGAAGAAAACGTCGTTTGTTGTGATTGAGCTTGTAAAATAACCAAAGCACCTACATACTTGTTTAAGCATTCAAAAGAAAGATAATGATGCCGAACCTATGAGATCGGGGATAGATTTTCAATGCGCTCATAGGTAAAGGCGCTAGGCCTCCGGCCAACTGTCCCCCAATGCTATAAGCATAGGAAAATTTGAATTTTGGAGTAAAGGGGCGGAGCTTAAACCGCTAAATAATTAATTACTCGGTTAATATGCATAATTGACATAGTAGTTCTTCAGCCAGAACATGTAACTTGGTCTCTTCTATAACATACATTTTTTCATTTTGAAACCTTACTCCCCCTTTAAAGGACAATAGCCACCCAAATCGCATATTGAGATTTGATGGATTCTTATTCTGCAAATTATTGTAAGAACGGCGAATTTTGTTTCACGTGTTTCTGAATAGCAGTTCCCGAGTTATTGACTTGCGAAGTTTTGGCCTTTTCCCGCCACGATAATGAGATATAGGCGTTCTCGATTATTGACTCCAGACTTGCTACTTCAAAGCGAAAGGAATTCTGTCCAAACAGTTGCCACAGGCACTTTTACTACATCAGACTCCGAGCCTGGCCTTATTTTGGTGGGAATCGGAACCCGAAAGATGGAGTTGTTTGCCGAAGTCAAGCTTGAACTCAATGAACAAGAAGAGACTTTGATCAAAGCTAATGTGCAAGATTTCTCTTGCAAATTTTCCGGAGTAGCAATGGAAGGCTTTTCTTGCCAGTTCCCCGGAACGACGGTGCTCTTGTCAATTTCCAGAGGAATGGCTACTTTTGCCGGTAAAGAGGATCCCTATGCATACCAATTTCTAAAATGGACTGAGTACGTAGGAAAATAGCCAGCTTTCTAGATGCGCTACTTTACCTCAGAAAACTTGAATTGCCTTACTGAACATGACTGTTACTCTGACGGAGATGAAGATTTCGAACCTGACGACGAATGTGAAGACACGGAATCGGAATTGGACGACGAATACAAGGACACGGAATCGGACATTTCACCCATGAAAGAGAACATTATATATTGATCCGAAATTTGTTTTAAAAAGCATTTACTTCTAGGGTAAGCTAGCTTTCCAATTCCACCTTTTGATCAAAGAAGCAAAGAGCGCAAATTTCTGATTTTCAAAAGTCAGTTGCGAACTCTCTTTGATCTTTGTTTACTGTCGGGCAAAAACCACGCGGAGCAGTTTTAAAGTCACAGGGAGCAGTCTTCTGGTTGAACAGAAATGTTGGATTGCGCCCGTGATTGGTAACTACCTGGTACATATGTTGATATACAAGGGCTGTCCAACTGACCCACTAAGGGCCACGACACTACGTAAGCGGGTCCATATTGTATAGTGTACTTTGTCTAAAAATGAAGCTATTCGTCGCATTCCTCTTTTGCGTTTTAGCCGCCGTTTCGGCAAGCGATGTGATAGACCTGGGTGATGGCGACTTCGATTCAAAACTCTCCACTTTTGACACCGCATTGGTCCCTGGTGCGGTCACTGTAAAAAGCTGAAACCCGAGTTCGACAAGGCTTCAGGCGACTTGAAAAACAATGATCCTCCAGTCAATCTCGTCAAGGTGGATTGTACTGAAGATGGCAAAGCTGTTTGCGGTCGCTTCTCTGTCTAAGGCCATCCTACCTTGAAGATTTTGCGCAATGGGGAGATGTCTGTGGAATATAATGGGCCTCGTGATGCCAACGGTATCACTAAGTACATGCGAGCTCAAGTCGGGCTTTGGACGCAGACTGAAATACACCCCTGGGTTTAGAAAAGGGCTGTTCCGGCTACAATATACTTTTGATAGAATAACATGTAAGCTTTCGACTTTTCACGTTTTCTGCGATTACGCGAAGGCATTTTAATATCGCGAATTTTCCCACTGTTTTCGACCGTTTTTTGGGTGATTAGGGTATTGATTGCTGCTCGGATACCGCAATTTCGTTTCATAGATCTACATAACTGCTAACCAGATGTACATTACGTCTTGGATTGCCTACTCTATCATTTGAGACCATACGGAATTGTTAATAATATCAAAGTAGGTTTTGCGTACAAAAGGGTCTTTCCAAAGGGATTTATAGACTCTTTTGTGTAGAGAACACCAGCCCCACCCCCTGATTTGGATAATCGTGCAACGCCGTGGATTGACCCTACGGAGGAAGACGAGAAGAGGAAGAAAATAGCTGAAGCAAAGGAGAAAGCTGAAAATGAGCGGGTTAACAAACTGGTTGAAGAGGCACAAAGTGTGGTGAAACGGAAATCAATTGGTAACAGTAAACGACGAGAAAGCAAGCAAGCAAGCTGCGGCCAATAAGCAAAAAGAAGTTCAATCTGCATATAAGAAGGAACGGGCAGAAACAACATCAGCAGCAGCTGCTAAGCCAACGCTAAACTGTTTAAATAAACGTGTGGACTAATAAATCTGTGGAAGTTTTGCGTTGTCATGTGTTGCAGTGCCATTGTTCTAGGATTTTGTCTAGCGCTCGAACCAAAAACGAGATGCCTATACATGCGTTTATATGTCAACGAGATCTCTTTATCGGGCTCATCGAGCCATGAGCGCAACAGAAAAACTGTCACAAATTTTTGAGTTGCACGAATTGCAAATAAGAAAACGTGGAGTTCGTTTGTGTGCGGTGCAGGGAAGTTAAAAGATAAAAGGAATTCTAGTAGTTTATCGGATGTTTGGCCTTGCTTAGAAGAAACAGTTTTAAGGTCAATGAGAAAAGCTGTGACATTCCTCTTTTTATGGTCTCCCCCCCAAATTTGCGACTTTTTCCTTTCTTGGCCCACACTTTCGTGATGCAAAGTAAGACTATCATACATGACCATTTTTGGTATACTAATAACTAAAAAGATAAATCTTGATATTCATAAGTTCGTTTTACTACCGTACGTCTGACATTACTAACAGTATTCGAGTTTATAGAAGCGTTGCATGTATTCTCATGTTCATTTATACGTAAAATTCGTGTTATATAAGAAGGGTAGTGAGGTGAGCACATCTTTGATGTATTGCTGCGATGGATTGGCAACCAAGTTACGATGCCGGCACCGTCTAGTACAGAGGTGTCCAACCCTATCTGCAATTCGCAAACGTTGGCAAATTGACGAAAAATGTTGGCGAATCGGCTGTTCCAAAAAATTCACGGATAAACCTGGTCAAAAAGATCTTAATTTCATAAATTCAAACGGTGAATCCCTTTTAGCACTCTCGACTTGTTCCTTAGGCTGCAGCGCTAAACGAATAACTTTTAGTGATAGAACCAGTCTAAGTTTTGCGTTGCAACGATTTTGGCAAATTGTAGTGTGTTGGCGAATTTGGCGCATTCAGAGGGAATTTTCAAGCGTTGGCGAATTGGCACCCCGATTCGCCAACACGTTGGCGAATCGAAAAAAACAGTTGGACACCCCTGGTCTAGTACATATGGCAAGTACAAAGCATTTGTCTTAATTTATAACGATTCGTGTATTATTTAACATATTTTTTTGTATTTATTTACGAACAACCACTTCTAGAGCACTTTGCGCACTCCAAAATATTTCTGTCATGTTTTTGCATCCATGCCTCGTACTGCTTGTATAGAAGTCTTAAAAACAAACTATGTAAGCGGGACTTTGTGTATAAGACGCAAGCCTAGTAGGTTATCGGATCGAAACCCGGTAGAGGCACTTTATTTCTTCTACAAAACGAAGTTTCAAATGGCTCGCTTTCTACCTTATGCCCACCCCGTTAAGCAGACTTTACACTGCACCTGTCAGCTTGGCATGTCAGACATTTCGGCGTTATGTCATGGCGGACATGACATTCGATTGATTTACATTGGAATGTTTTAATGAACATGGGGGCGTTGCTTTGTAAAAGCTGTTGTTGTTTATATTGTCACGGCTATATTTCGCATTGCTTGCTTTTTCTCGCATGCTTCGCTCTACTTCCTTGCCTTATTAAGCGTAATACCAGAGGATCCATCCGCCTGTGTACCGGATTACGCGTCCTGTACGGATACACCGGTGAGGATGGATCCCCGGGAGCAAGGATGATGGTTTGGCAATCGAGTTAGTAGAGTTTGGAGGGTAGTCCGGTGTTGTCATGTAGTAGTGTTGTTATGTTCTAGTCCCCTGTTCTCTGTACAATTAGTCCCCCCCCCCCTTAACTTTACCACTGTATTTAACCAAATACAGTTCTATAAACCCACCTTTCTCAAACATTTCTCCTAATTCTTTGACAGAAGTGATGCCCTGTCAGAATTGGGCGTGACAAATTGGTGCATCGACCGGGAAAGGTGGTGTGATCGGTAAAGTTAGGCTACGTGTTTTGTGTTAAAACCTTACTGTGACTTGGGGGTTTCATGAGCGACACTGGGGCGATCCCGAAGACCGCGGGAACCGGTAAAGACGTACCCTGTCCAGCACGCCGGGGTACACGTATCCCAGGGGCCCCAACGTTACCTCCGAGGGAGTCCTCGTTCACCCGTTCCGTGACTGTACGCCGTCAGCCCGGGGGAGTACGAACAGAAGCTGTCAACCCTTCGTGGCTCTACTCGAAAGGTGCTGAGCGGGTGCTCTCTCTGCCGAGCCCGATAAAACCTATTTTGGAGGTGCAAGGGATTCCGTGGAGTTCAGCTGACCCGTCCGAAGACGAAGAGGCAAATAGGCCCCAAAGTCCGGACCTGAATCTCACGCGCTACGACATACAATCTAGCGAGCCGGAATCCAGCCCGGAGACTCCTAGTAAGAGGTACGAGTTCCCAGCGATAAGGGAGGAGTTGGAAGTTATTGAAAGGTCGACCACTGAGGCCGGCCGTACCACTCCTTCCCTGCGGGGATCCGTTGCGAGACTCGCGGATCTTCTAGGCGAACCCAACATCCCTGCTCCGACCATGACAAATCCGGTGGTACTCCACCCACACAAGATGCGAAAGGCGATGAGTACGCCGCGGTTCGCAGGGATCCACGATGAGGAGCCCTTACGCTTTTTGTCCAAATACGAGCAAATTGCCGCTTTTAATGGATGGAACGAACAAGATAAGCTCGAGTGCTTCGGTACCAGCCTCGATGGTCTGGCAGACACTTGGTACCATAACAAATATCCCATTGGTGTATTGTCGCCGCCTTCCTGGGGAGTGTTGAAAGACGAATTTCGCAGATTCTTCGTCCCGCAAGGTCGGATTTTCCGTAATACCGCCCGCTTGCAAATGCGTGTTCAACGCCCCGAGGAAACGGTCAACGAATACTACATGGACGTTGTCAACATGTGTCGCGAAGTCCACCCTACCATGTCCGATTATGACAAGCTTAACCACTTGTTCCGGGAGTTGCGACCTAGTTTAGTGGAGCCGTTATCCCGCACGAATGTGCAAACTTGTGAGAGGTTTTTGGAAGAGGCAAACCTCCTGGAATTCAGCCAGGAGAGGAGCCGGGTCTCCCAATCGTGGTGGACCAGTGTGATGAGGAACGAAGAGGCCAGTGCAAGACAGGCCGCAATAGCTGGAGTGAACGTGTGGGAACAAGGACCACCCACCCCTTTTGTGCCGGTTGAACCTCCAAGGCCGAGGAGCAGTCCATCGTCGGGATCCAGCAGCTTCGCGAAAGTTTCGCGAAGCCGCAAGGTAAGGTTGGCCATCCTCATTCTCCCACTCGTCCCTACCCGCCAAATTCCCGCACGCATGACGGGAAACCTATCTGCTATCGCTGTAAGAAACCAGGGCATATTGCACGTTACTGTACCAACCCTGAGTCCAGGGAGCGTGGTCAAGACCACCGGGAAACAGGGAAGGGAAGGGGAAATAATGATTCCCAAGGTAAAGGTAAGGGCGGCAAGCCTAACGCCAATGGTCTTTCCGGAAGACCCGCGGATAGCGATCGCGAAGATTCTGGTTCGGAAAACTAGAAAGGGCGGCTCCAGGGGTTGGAGTCGCCCAGGCCGTTGAGATCCCCCTCTTATGTGTGTTCTGTCCAAACCTAGTTAGAGAGACAGTAATTTGTAATGGAGTCGAAGCAGTAGCCATCATTGACACTGGTGCGGCCGTGAGTGTAGTTTCGGAAGATTGGGCCCTACGTAACCAGGCGCAGCTGGTAGCCTGGGATGGACCCGAGATAGTCGTAGCAAATGGAGAGCGTGCCCAGATACGAGGTGGTGTGTTGCTGGCGGTTCGACTCGCAGGCAAGGAGGTTTACACGAAGGCTGTCGTATTAAACGATGGTTTGGCAGAGTTAATCGTAGGCAACGACCTGCTTAGGCAATTGGGTGACGTGACCCTCCGATATAGAGATGATGGTTTTACTCTTGCGGGCCATCGAGAGAATGAAGGAATGACAATCGGAGAAAGGTCAAATAACCCAACTGCACAGGCAGCATGTTGTCTAAAGAGAGTTAAAAACAAGGACGAAACGGTAGTGGGAATGCTCAATAGCACCGAGCAGCGAGACGAAACCAGAAGGATTGAAACCGATCGAAAGCCGGATAGGCAAGGACGAATAGAATTACCGTTTACCCTTTCCAACGGGGAAAACAGAATAGCGGGAGTAGTAGAAATTCATAAAGAACATCTAGGCCGATTAAAAGAGACTACTGTACTGGGTAATCCTAGATCAAATTTTTCTGAGCTCGACAGCACGATCGAAGAAATCGTAAGAAACTTGTCTCAAAGTTTGGATGTAAAAGGAGCAGAGAGGGCTACCGTAACGCGAGTACTAAACAAGGGAATTCCCCTGCATGAACCTGAGAACTCGCCACGGGGAAACCCCGACTTGGAATTTAGGAAGCGTTCTCGGTTAGCTGACCCCGGTGGAGTCGATGTCATGGCATTCCTAGAGTCTGAAAATTTCCGATATGCCCAAGTCCCACTCGGGGGCGATTTTCAAGGAAACTTGATAAGTTTTGACGCAGAAACGGAAAATGACTTGATAAGCTTCGAGGAATTGCTTACGCAAGGTACTTCGCCGGCAGTTAGTGAGTCAACAAACAAGGGCTTACCGAATAACAGTCGCTTTGCAGAGCCAAACCTAGTTCCCATTTTCAAAGCCGGTGACGTCATTAACGAGACCAAAGGCACGGGCTTTACCGCGAAAGAAGATCCCCATGGGCTTGCTGTGATGGATGTAGTGTGCCACGAGGCAAAGCTAGGTCAGGACGAGTCATGGGACCAAGGAGGGACAGATTGCTGCCAAATTCCGTTAGAAATCTATGAAAAAAGTCCCGCTTAGGTTGTAGACCTACCCTGACAACCGAGAAAACTGGAAACGACAGTGACATAAATGTTAGCGATATCGCTAATTCTCCATCTAGCGATCACAGTGAGGGAGACAATCCTTTTAGTTGCATGTTGCTAGCCACGAAAGGAAAAAGTCAAAAGAAGCAAGGTAGGCCGCTTAGGTTAGTCTCCTTGCAGGCCCACAAAATTCCCCCACGATCGGGAATGCCCATTCACGTCAACCTTGTGAACAAGGGTACAGACAAATGGGGCGAGTGTAAACTAACACCGCCGTCTAAAGACGAAGCTCAAGATTTCCTGGTGGAACCCGAGAAGCGATTGTTAATCGAAAAAGGGATAAGCTTAGGTCGAAGCATAACTACCTTTCAGGGTGGGTACAGTCTTGTAATGCTTGTAAACTTTGGTCCGGAGGCCCAATGGGTGGCTGCGGGGACAGTTTTAGGCAGTGTTGAAGACCAGGTACCCCACATAGTGGAAGCAGAGAAAGGAGTAGTTACTGACGAGACCCTGGATAGCTGTATATCTGATCGATTAGACGATAATCAAAGGCAGGCACTTAGAGAGGTGCTAAGTAAGCATCGCATGTGCTTCGCCGGGGGTTCAGATGACCTAGGTGCATCCAACGTGGTAGAACACGGAATAGATACGGGTAACGCAAATCCCGTTTCGCAGGTTCCCTACCAGAGCGCCTACAGGGAAAAAGAGCTGATTAGGCAGCAGGTGGAAGAGATGATAGAGGCAGGGGTGGTAGAACCATCAAGCAGTCCATGGTCTTCCCCCGTAGTTTTGGTCAAGAAGACGGTAGTTGGCGCTTTTGCGTTGATTACCGAAAGCTAAATTCCGTCACGGTCAAGGACGTTTATCCTTTGCCTAGGACGGATGATGCCTTGGACTCCATACAAGGTTCAAAGTTCTTCAGCACCTTGGACCTTATGTCAGGTTACTGGCAAGTTGGAGTAAAGGAAGAAGATAGGGAGAAAACGGCATTCATAACACCGGATGGCCTATACCAATTTACGAAAATGCCATTTGGGCTTTGTAACGCTCCAGCCACCTTTCAAAGGATGATGGACGTTATATTAGCGGGTTTTAAGTGGCAAATTTGTCTAATCTGCCTAGACGATGTCGTTATTTTCTCTAAAACCTTCGAGAAGCATGTGGTAGATGTTGACGCCATTTTGGCATGCTTAGGTAAAGCAGGGCTGAAGTTGAAACCTAGCAAATGCCATTTTGGCTGTGAAACTGTACAAGTGCTTGGGCATGTAGTGGACCAGGAGGGCATTAGGCCGGACGAAAGTAAATTAACAGCAGTCACGGATTTTCCGACGCCGACCAATCTTACGGCGGTTCGTAGTTTTACGAGCCTATGCTCGTAGTACAGGAAATTCGTGAAAGATTTCTCAGCTAGGGCCGAGCCTCTCTCAAGGTTGACAAAGCTAAATACACCATTCATGTGGGGTGTCGAGCAACAGTCAGCTTTTGAAGACCTTAACAAGCTCTTGTTTCGGCACCTATTCTGGCTCACCCAGAGTTGGATGGTGAATTTGAGATCCATCCTGACGCGTGTGATTTTGGCATAGGAGCGGTTCTGGCACAGCGCCAAGATGGTGAAGAGCGAGTTATCGCTTATGCGAGCCGGCTCCTTAATAAAAGCGAACGGAATTATTCCACCACCGAGAAGGAATGCTTAGCTCTCGTATGGGCGGTAAAAAAATTTAGGCCATACGTTTGGGGTAAACCTTTTAAAGCTGTCACCGACCACCACGCACTGTGTTGGTTAATGACCAAACGAGAGTCCATAGGGCGGTTAGCTAGGTGGGCCCTCGCTCTGATGGAATACGAGTTTCAAATTGTATATCGGAGTGGAAGGGTTCATAATGATGCCGACCCTCTGTCACGTAATCCCGTTGACCCCCCAGCTGAAGAAGGCGACGACAACGGCCCGGTAGTGTTTGGGATTGCTGTTCCCTCAGTTGACACACTCTTAGCTGATGTTGAAAAATAACAACGTTTGGATCCCGGATGGGCAAAGCTTATTGCCATCTTGGAGACCGCCAACCCAAACCCTCCGGAGCCTGAGGCTCGCGTCACGGAGAGCGTAACTTATAGCGCTCGCCCGGGTGGGTCTTTGGGTTTACGACGATCTCAAAGGAAAAAAGGGAAGGTCAGGTTTTATGGGGCCGAGGACGATGAGGTGTAAGAAAAGAAGTCAGGAAAACAGACGCTTCCTCCTTAGTACGGGTGGGGCCCCGCAAATGGTTGTACTCAACCGGAAAGACCATCGGAGTGACGATTGCTTGCCACCCAAACCTAAAAGGGAACGGGGAAGGTAAGACCAATACCATCAAACTTCAGGGGATAGGAATCATTGAGGTCCCTGTCGCATGTGTGGCCATCAGCCGAGAGTGGATTTTAGCCGCCTCCTTGGACTCTTTCGGTCAATCATCCACCACTTCACGTATGCCCGCTTGGTCCTTTTCCGCTTTTTCTATTAACCTGACCCAACCACACTTGCCCACGGCCAACCTTACCTGGACGGATCCGAAAATAGCCGACCACATCAAGGCGTTGGAGGAGGAGAGCGGCGATATAGCCGCCAGTTGGAGGACGACGTGGGATGCATTTCAGAAAGCCGCCAAGCAGCGCAAAAATATCTTTGAGGAAGCGCCCGACGTATGGGGCCATGTCAGCTATCCCTCAATAACCATCTCCGGGTCGTTCACCGTGGTAGTGCTAGTAATCGTCGCTATCCTGAGCTGGTTCTTATGGCGGGCAACCGCTGGACGTAAACCGCTGCCGCTGCCGCGCCGAGTAACGTTTCATGTTCAAATCAAACCAATGTTTATACACGTGGCCCTACTCACCTCTTTTGTGATTGGTGGAAGCAGGCCTGTCTGCCAGAAAAGTTGAGCGCTGCTGAACTCTTGACACGGTAGTTTTCTGACAGGACTTCTAGCCATGTCAACGGTACTGCGCATGCGGCTTGCCCACCAGACAGACAGCTGACAGTTGACAGGGGCAGTGTAAAGCAGGCTTTATGTTCCTGTACCCATATATAGCCTACTCGAAAATTTTGAAGCTTCAATATCACGAGCGCGAATATTGGGGATCGGAAACCGAGCAAAGAAACAGAGGCGAGGCTCCATTTTTCACGATTTTTGTAGGGGACACAATTACCTTTCGGACAAAAGCCCTAAAAAATTCTTTCAAGCTTGAAAGAAGTCACGCCCCTCCTTGGCCTAATCCACCAATAGGATGCAAAAATCATGCATAAACTTCCCGAAATTTTGCTTTTATATGAAAAACTACGAATCGTACAACAGAAAATCGGACACCTATTGGATTTTACAGGGAATATCTTGGGACACAACATGTAAGCACCCATAAGAAAAATTACGGGGGAGTCAAAACGTCATTTGATATTATTACTATCTCATTTTTCGCGCTAAGGAAAGTCGTAGAAAATGTGTTCTTCAAAATAGGTTATATGAGGAAATTATCTACGGGCGTTGGTAAGCCTATTTTAGAAACACGAAAGGAGACAAATAGAGAAAGAACACATGAAGCAGGTAAACTTGTGATCGTCTTCGAATATAGGTTCATTTCTACCAGCTGCACGCTTGACTGGCGTAGGGTTTTTAGGTTGCTGCTATCCAGTGCAGTGTTCTGGATCGATACTTTTTGTGGGATCTTAGATCACTTCCGATCGTCGTCAACTTCTGTCAACCCGATCAGATCAAAAGTTGCAAAATTTCAGAAAATTTAGATCCGATCAAAAACATTCAAAACGGACAGATCAGATCAAAGTTCCGATCATTTTATGTAAAACAAGAGTAGGAATAAACGGTGTTGCAAACAGAATAGACAAAATTTCGAACAGTGGCCACTAGACGGCCTGATTTTGGATCGGTCGGGATCGGTAAATTTCCAGAAAAAATCAATCAGATCACTGCCAATTTAGGGTCAACGCCGATCAGATCAAAAATGGCCGATTGATCTGATCTAATCTTTTTAAAAAGATCCAGAACACTGATGCAGTGGCATAACGAGGCTAAATGGCGCCCAGGGCGAATGAAAAAAAAGGCGCCCCCCTTAAAAAAAAAGAAAGAAAAAAATCGGAACGCAAGGATCATATTAACCTTTATGAAAATGGCGCCCCCCTCATGGTGGCGCCCAGGGCACGTGCCCTGGCTGCCCCACCCTCGTTACGCCATTGCTGCTATCCGCATCTAACTGTACTTTTAATAACGTTGGAGACTCCTTTTATCGCAGCATGTACTGCTGCGACTTTTCTCCAATAATATCGACAGCACTTTTTTTAAAAATAAAGATGGGTGTATAGGCCTGTTGCCAAAGTCTGTTGCCTGGACAGCACCTTCTTACATAGAACATAGGTAAATTATTTAAGAATGAATAAGTATTTACATAAAGCTATTGTAGCTTTGTCGTTACGTGATAACTCTGACACCAAAATGACACAATGGCTACAACCAGAGATGAAGCGAGCGCGCTCGAATTTTCGCGAGCGATGAGCGCGATTGCTCTTTTCGTTATTTTTGCGAGCGCAGACCAACGAGCGCACGCTCGCGATTGTGGTGCCACCTTACAATAGATACGCGAACTACATAGGCCGTGATTAATGCATGCTGCACCAGATTTCTCTGTCGACGAGCGAAATTACGGAACGCTACGATCGCTACGAAACGATACGATTGCGTTGTCAACATGACGCCAAGCTTGGTAAGCTTGCTTACCTGGGGATTGGCAAATTGACATCTTTACTTATTTCTTCAAGAAAGCAGAAAACGCAACTGCGTGAAAGTAAGCTTGAAGCGGGAAGTGAATGGACGAACTTATCCGTTTCATTATATCAAATATGGGAACAACTACATTAATTATAGTATATTGTGACAGAAAAAGACTTGGGACATATGAAAAATTGAAAATGGGCAACAATTTATTGAAGAATACTGCTTCCTTTTTTATTTCTTATTTCCTTATCTATATTTTATATTTTTGTACAGTTGCTTTTCACTAATTTTTATTTGCTATTTAAATTAAAAGCTTATTTTTATGTATCTAATTTGTGTGTTAAAAAAACACGAGCGCGCTCACCCATTTTGAAACGAGCGCGCGAGAGAGCGCGCTCGTTTCAAAACGAGCGATCTTCACCTCTGGCTACACTGTTAAAAAGGGTACCTAAAGCCGGGGTGTACCGACCTCCTAAAATTGGTAGTTACTACTCAAGATAGGAACCTCTCCCCAAAGATGTGGTTCTCCCTCTCAACAACGGGGAACCAGCCCTCAAAACCGGTAGCTGTAACCCCAAAATGAGTGGGCAACCCCTATAATGAGTAACGCATACCTAATAACGGTAACCTTTCCCCAAAAATGAGTAGCCTGTTTCCCTAAATCGGTGTTTTCATAAACCCCCTAAAACCGGTATTTTCAGAAACCCCTAAAATCTGTTTCTTAATTGAATGCTTTTAGCATGGACGATTTACAAGGAAAAATAGTTTTTCGAGTATATAGTTACACTATATATTATTTATAATTTCTTGTAAGTAAAGAAGCGCAATATATGAGAGTAAATGTTGCATTTTGCTTGTAAAACTGAAAAATTATAGTCGCCATTTGCGGTTACAAACGGTTCGCGCTGTGATTGTTCCTGGTTCAGAATGGAGACGGAACTGTTTATGAGCGTGGACAAGAACAGTGCTTTGTTTTGATTACAGTTATGAAACTAACAAAGTTTCTGAAACCCTAAGCATTGGTAAAATTAA
>JAGJRO010000288.1:0-55571 GCA_022832285.1 Lepidurus apus apus
AAAAAGCGCGCTAGATTTGGCCACAGTCATGGCGGCTGAGTTTGAGTTAAGTCGGTCACAGCCGTCCACATAGCCGTGCCCTATGTATAGTATATGTGATCTAAGGCTGCCAAAGCGGTAGTCTTGGTCGTCGCCGCTGCGGCGCTCAAAGACATGCTATAACGCCTCCGTGGTGCCATCTCTGGGTCATGAACCGAGATTTGACGAGAGTCTCCCTCCTCACTTGGGTTGCCAAGTTCCTTTAGTCCAGGCACGTCAGGGTTAAACAAGTGTTCCAGTTCTTCCAAGGTTTTGCCTTTGGTCTCGGGCAGAAAGAAATAGACAAAGACGACCGCCAGAAGGGAGCAGCACGCGTAAAACCAAAAGGCTCCGTGGAGGTGGAGTCCGGCCGACATATCGGGGAAGGTTAGTACTACAATGAAGGTGCAGAAGACATTAAAACTGGAGGATATGGGGCTCAAGATGTGTCGGTACCGAACAGGGAACAGTTCCCCCATTACAATGAAAGGAACGCTGCCAAAACCCGCGGCGAATCCTACTACGAACACGACCAAGGCGGCCAAAGGCAGCCACCCTAGACTTTCCTCCGCCTGCTGATCACCCCACAGCTCCTTCAAATAGAAAAAGGTCCCTATAACGAACATAGGCAGGGCCATGAGAACGCCAGATACCATGAGAAGTATCCGGCGGCCATAAATGTCCACCGCGTAGGCCGAGACGACTATACAAGCCAATAAGACGACGCCTATGATGATGGTGGCCGTATGCTTGTCGACGGTGCTGCCGGCCATTTCGAAGATCTTGACAGTGTATAACAGGACCACATCAATTCCACCGGACTGTTGGAAGAACATCAAAGCCATTGAGATCCATAGAGGCTTCATGGCAGAACCTTGGAAGACGTCGCGGAAGCGGCCAGTCTTCTCCACTGCCATCGTCTGCTCTACGTTGTCTTTCATGCGTTGGAATTCCTCTTCCACATTACTACATCTATGAGCCATAGATCTTTAGGAAGTTATTTTTTATTTTATTTCTTGTAATTATTCTGAATGGCCTTACGTCCCACGGTAAAACTGTAGCGCTTTCTTGGCTTCCGTGTCCTTTTCTTGGGTCAAGAGCCAAACCGGCGATTCCGGCAAGCACGCCACAGAAAGGCCAAAGATGGCAGGGAAAACAACCAAGGTCAACGAGAGCAAATCCCAGGGCACGTACGCGCCGATCACGAAACAGATTAGGGTACCCATGCCTAGGCCTACAGCGGTGGCGGATCCCATTACCCCCCGTACACCCGGCGATGAGCATTCGCTGATCTTAATAATGATGATTATTAAGATTCAAAGGAAAAAGGAATACCATCCACTGATGTCAGCTTCTTCAATAAATCTTACGTAGACTTGAGCTGAGGGTGCGATCATCCCATTCATCAACCCTCCACACACTCGTCCTGCATAGAGCATAGCTCTGTTTTGCGCAAACCCAATCAGCAGAAACCCCAAAATCCACGGAAACGCCAGCGCCACCATTGTCCACTTCCGGCCGTACTTTTGCAACGGCCATGTTACCAGTAACGCCCCAGCTATGGCGCAAAGCTCCGGGGTAGCCGCTGCATTGACCCATGGCGAAACGTCAGGGTGTTCAGAATAACAGTTAAGTTAAAGAACAACACGATTCGAATTGGGTATAAAACAACCTATCCATTGTTCGTCAATATGGCGATCCAAGCCAGGAATTCTTCCCGACTCAAACAGAGAGGGGAATCCAGGAGACGACCACACTCGAACCGCTCCCAATGTCAGGAACCCTAAAGATGAACACATGGCGCCTAGAGCCTAAATTCACCATTGAGGATGGTTCTCTCCTTTGTTAGAAAAAGTACAATAAATACCCACTAACCTGTGGCCCTATCTCGCGTAAGTTTCCGAAGAAGCCCGTCATTTGCGGAGGGTGTACAGATAGATTGTACTGTACATACGACTCTTTTAGCTTGTGAATCACTACTAAAGAATGAATAGCAAAGCTCCGGTAGTTTGGGGGCTTTTAAATCATTCCTGTCACACTCAGCGAGCGATTGTCATCTTCTTTATAAATAGCCATCGTCGGGAAAATACTTACTGACCTTAATGCCACCTGGTTCGTGCTCTCCTGTATGATACAGATGAAAAAGGTTTGAACAATTCCGCATAAGGTAACGCTCGTGATATTTACCTCGTTCATCCGATTTTCAATCATACGAAATAGAGTGGGTATTTCCAATTTCATGTTGGTACGTGCTAGGTTGACTCAGATTTTATCTCCTGAGATCATCAGCAGGATCGAGTACTGTAAAAACTGACTGGCGGTTATGGATAATTCATTAGTTAAAGTGATAAGATCCAAGGTTAGTTCTACCCAGGGCCCGAACACTGCAGAAAAGTACAATTAGCTATGAAAATGGTTCTTTATCCAAAAACCCCCGTTTGAAACAAACCGCTTCCTTCTTTTCATGCGGACTATGACTTTCAAGAGTACCTGAGTTACTTACTAAAAATATAGATAACAGCAGTTGATAGAAAGCTACCAGTTTTGACATTCCTTTAACTTTTTTCCTATATTTAAATACTTTTCAATCTTTTCGAGAATTGTATGGCAGACATTACAAAAGAAACCCAGACAGTGTTCATAATTCAATGACGCATTGTTCTTGAATTACCAATACCGTCCGGTACATCACTAAAGAAGGTCAAAGCCATAAATTCTACCCGAAAAAGTTGGTCCATCGTGGGCATGTCTTGTAAAGCGCACCCTTTACATGAAATATCCCAGGTAATAATCATAAGACTGTAATAAATTCTTAAGCTCAAAGCTATAGAGCTGACACGAAAGTTTCTTCACTGACTGAAGAGTTTTTATTTCATAGCAAGTAAGCCTAACGTAGCACAAACTTTTGGCTCCATAGCATTCAAGTAGGTGAGGTAAATGGCAATTGCATTCAAGTGCTGAGGGATAACAGTCGTGGTGCGTTGAAAAAATCTTGGTAAATACACAGTAAATACAAGGTCAAGGGTACAGCTTCATATCGGCGTAAACGAGGATCTTGCCGTCCATTGAAGCTTGAGGCCAGTAAATGCCAGTGTAGCTATACGCATAATTTACGTACCCAAACATGGAAACGTAATATCCGTACCCAGATGTTGAGTTGTAATTGTAGCCCGGGCAATTGAGTCTAGACCATATATCCGTAGAATTTAGCAACCAAAAGGAGCCACAATGATAGGTGAACGGAACGTTAACCCAGTCAAAGATGTTAGATGGGAGCGGATTGGTCCCAGCTTTGAAAGCATCCCCTCCATTGCCCGATTTGAATGTCATGCCCGTTATGGTGCCGCTCGGAAGAATAAAGAAATTCTCGTAAACTGACGTATAAACTGTACCGTCAGAGGCTTGGAAGGTAAAGACGAGGGTTTTGTAAATATTCGGTTTGCATAATTGGTACATTTCAAAAAATGACATCCGATAGTCAGGCCACACAGTTCCATTAGCCAAATTAACTCCTCTTTTAACCAAAGCTATGGAAGTCATATTGCAGAAACCGAAGATGGGGTCTTCGAAAGCTCCTTCGGGCCACATGGTACAATTAAATTCGTCTAAACGATGAAATTAAATGAAGTAATTAAAGCAAATTCCTAGCTTTTACTTTGATAGTTGTAAGTGTCGGCGCAATCGCCACATGATCTAACGCAGACGTCACAATTCGGCCAATGGCTTCGACAGCCTGAGCGCCCAATTTCGCAGTGATTAGCGGAAGTTTTTTTATTGAATTGTTGGTCAATACAAGCTGTTTTCACTCCTGGAACCACTTTGTCCCAGACGGTGCCTCCAGGCCAGGCTTGGAGGGCAATCCTTTGTCTGTGGGAGCAAAAGTTCTCGACCAAGAACTCGCAGACGTATTGCGTTGCAGTCGAGTAGAAATTGAAGGATTGACACGTGGCGTTTGACTCGCAAACGAGGCTGCACGAAAGCATGGCTGCCATGACTGAACTCGCTTTAAGAGGGATCGTGATAGTCATCCATTTAAACATAAGTGGTTTGTTTTAAAGTCTTTTGGAAGAGTTTACATACCTTTGCTGATATTCTGCGTTTGATTCCAAGTTTCACTTTCGAGAACCAATTTGGTATTATCGTAATTCGAGCTTGAGACTAGTTGTGTCCAACTCGCAGTTATATCTAAAGTCACGGCTTGCGAAATCGTCCAACTCACTGCCAACCAACAAATCAGGATCATCCTTCTAGGTAATTTCATTTTTTTTCTTTGAAATGGCAATTTAGTAATGTTCTAATAATGTTCAGCACTGGATTCTTCGATACAATATTGTGAATGGAACTTGTGCAAATAAATTTTGATAGACAGTATGTAAAGTTGTAAACGTAGATAATTTAGAATGAAAACGGTTCACTTGTGAACTTGTGTACCTTCCAGTCTCTTTGATACAACTGTGCTATGCTATCTCGATGCACTTATATTAGCGACCGGGTATGATTAATTTCTAGGTTGTCACAATTCTGTTCGTCCATAAACCTTGCCAAGTCGTAGTCGTTGAGGAATTATTACGTTGCCTTGATAGCTTGAACAACGGTTCAAAGGAGTAACATGAGCCTGCAACAGGGACTTGATCGTACAAAATTGCAGTCAAACCCTGGGAATGAATAAGAAGTGTTGGGAAATACAATGAGCCTATGACAAAGAGAACTGCTGCATAAAAAATGCGATTTATAGGCCTGCAACAATAATTTCGGGACCTTTCCTGCTTTTTGTCTAGAGTGTGGCGGCAGTATAGAATATATTACGACAAAGGTCAAAATCGTAAAACACATGGGCGGACTACTTCCCTTACATATATGAGAAAGATAACTTACATGGCTTTGTTACGCTACGGTCCCTTTTTGTTCTGTAAGTATAAAAGCTTCATTATTAGGTCATTTCAATATGATGCACGAATACCACAATTCGTGGTGTCCGAGAACAGAATATTGGTTCCTTATTATTTTGACTCAAACAAAAATTGGAACTCTGGTTCGACGCGTAATTAGAAGGGCGAGATTGGGGTTGTAATACTGATTCCGATATCTGCAACATTTTTGCCTTTTCAGTAACGGATTTGGTATCAAGTCGTAGTTCCTAATATAGTTATTGAAGCACCATTAAACCTGTCTAGGTGCAGTAAAATACCGAATATCGAACCTGTAAGTTCTGTACGCGCAGTGTCGTTTGAATTTTAATGCGCAAGGTCTAACCCTGCGTGCTGGTATAGGAAGAGTTTGGAAGTGCTAGTAATATCATTTTGGAAAATGTCTTTTAAAGTCTAATCAATCTTTTGCAGTGATGAGCAAGTAAAGATCACTCTTATTAAATTAGTGATCTTGCCATGTAAGACATTCAATTCATTAGATAAGTGTTGAACTAGTACTTACGCGAATGTCGAGTGAAACGCGTTTTTTTTTCATATAGATAAAATTCCGTTTTGGTGTTGCAATGGTAAATCTTTTTATTTTCAAGCCGTCACATACTCAAATGTATTTCATCGTGCTATTTCGCAAGCGGTGTATATTGAACAGAACACACATACGCCGAGTAGTTGGGGGTGATTAAAACAATCAAACAAAGTAGTGAAATTTCTTTTACAAATCCATCTTCACATCAGTGTAGGTAAGGAGATCGGGAACCGTAGGCCAGCGGATGCCTGAATGTATGGAACCAGACCAGTCAGTGTAGATGTTGCCAAACATGTTGACTCCTCCACCCGGACAATCCATTGTTGCTAAACTACCTTGAGTATAATTCAGTAGCCAAAACGAACCACAAGAGGAGCTCGAGATTGTTGTAACCCAAGGAGCAGGTTTGAGTGGGTTGCTTCCAGTATTGAAACCATCGTATCCACTGCCTGATTTCCATGTCATGTTCATTAACGTGCCGCTGAAATCGATTGCAAAGTTTTTGTATGTTGTGAAATATTGATTCGAGTTGTCCGAAGCATTGAAGAAGAAAATTAAGGACTTGTAAACGTTGAGTCTACTTAGCCGATTCATTTCTGGGAACGGCATACTATAATCTGGCAGCGCCTTGCCTCCTAGTCCAATGAAATTGATCTGTCTTTGAATCAAAAAGGTTGCTGTGTTGGAGCAGTATGCGAAAATGGGTGGACGGAATGCACCTTCTGGCCACAGAGTGCAATTATAGAGACCTTAGAGAGTATAGAATTGTTTTTATAGATCTTAAGTAAATTTCTCCAAGTGTTCATTAGCTTTTCTGTCTTCATTTGTTACCAGTTAGGCTATACGCTGTCTTGCAATCACTACACGTTTTAACGCAGGCATCGCAGTTAGGCCAAACACTCCTACAACCAAACCGTCCAATGTCGCAATATTTCGTGCTGGCTTGAGTCGCGAATTTCTGGTCAATACAAGCTTTAGTCATTCCTGGTTGCAACTTGTCCCAGACGATTCCTCTGGGCCATGCTTGAAGCGCCATTCTTTGTCGTGGGAAGCAAAAATTCTCGTGCAGATACTCGCAAACATAGTGCGAATTCGTAGGGTACAAATTAAAGGCTTGACACTTGGCATTAGATGCGCAAACCTTACCACAAACCATTCCGACAGTGCCTTCGGAATAGCCTACATTTTATTTTATTAAAAGCCAAACCAGAATAAAAAAGGTTTGTAAGAGATTCGTACTTTTGTGGATGTACTGCAGACTGAATGGGCTGACACTTTCTAGCACAAGTTTGCTATTGATATAGTTTTTGCTGGTTGCCATTGTACCCCATCCCTTCGCCTCTAGGGCCGTAGTTGAAGGTGGCGCACTTTCAGTTACATATACAAGCGTACTATCAGACGTACTATCAAAAGTACTTTCCAGGACACTCTCCGTCGTACTGTCAAGCGTATGTTCAAACTTAGTATAAGTCGTACTATAAGTTGTACTGTCAAGAATACTGTCAGTCGTGCTACCAAGAGTACTTGCAGACGGACTCTGAAGAATAATCTCACCCGAAGAGACAAGGTCAGTATTCATGCCCACTGTCAAAAACACCATTATCGCTATGGGAGACTTCATTTTTTAAAAGACTTAAGTATTTGCGTTTGAATAACACAATTGTCAAGCTGCTATTTTACGGAGTAATTTTGGGATCTCCTCTAGTATGTTCAAGTACAGTGGACTAGAATCGTAGAATAGGTCGACCACTCTCTCGAACACGGTGGACATTTCTGTCTGATTCTGTTTTCAGAGCTATCCCTATATATAGTCGAATAATAGTCGGTCGTATATAAACCTATGTAGTTTGTCTGTATAGTCGAAGCCGCCTGTTCTGATGCCATCCCCAAATCGTAAAAAGTCCTCATGTCAAAGAAATAGTGCCCAGAATTGTAACTTTCTTTAGTACGGGCCATTAAAAGGAAGTTAATTAGTATGTTTAATTTATTACATTCGTTGAACCCTTTAATAATCAATATTCCTACCCGTTCCCTTTGTCCGTGTGTCGCATTCTGTGACCTCTTCATTTCAAGCTTGCATGCCCTTATTTCCTTGCAACAATTTAGAAATAAATGAATTGAATCAACTTCTGGAGTGGTCGGAGTGTATTAGGCTAAGAAATCCGAAAAAATACTTATCGAACTTTGTAAGTTTACTACATAGATCAGCAGTAACAGTTTTTTTTCTTCGTGACTATGGTATAATTGGTAGCTCGTTAGCCCTATAACTGAGCCTCGCACTGTTAGGAAAATATTGTCTTTAAAAAATGTATTAATGACTTTCTTGACCCACCAATTCTTTAATAGGAAATGTTTAATTTAAAACAGTAACTTTGCAATTAAAAAAAAAACATTTTATACAGACTTAAAAGTACAATTTTAATGTATTCTTTTATTGTAGAAATTGAATTATTGTATTGGAGTTTTGCTCTTAAATATTTATTTGGTATAAAAAGCCTAATATTTCTAACAATGCTTGACGGATTTATTTAATTATTGTTTTGCTTCTCAAATGGAAATTTTTTAAGTAATTTTTATAATTACCAGATTTAATCGCTACAGTTTGCCACTGTATGCAACAAAAGAACCACACGTCGATCAACTTTCGGAGGCAAATGTTTCTTTATTTGGAGGCAAACGTTTTGAAAGAGGTGTAATTGTTATTTTTATGGGTCAGGTTAAGACGTGTAAAGTATTCAAGCTTTGTAATCAGGTCTTGAAATTTAAATTTTTTAAGCGTGAATATTAACAGTAAACGCCACAACTGTGCTTAATATATCAAACAAATTTAAAATAGCTGCACTATAGATTCATTTTTGTATCAGTATAGATAAGGGTTTTACTAGTAGCTGTAGCTTTAGGCCAACGGATACCTGTTTTATTCCAATATCCGACTTCGCCAAACATGTTGACTCCTCCACCCGGACAATCCATTGTTGCTAAACTACCTTGAGTAGAATTCAGCAGCCAAAATGAACCACAATTCGATTTCGAGTTTCTTGTGATCCAAGGGGAAGGTTTGAGTGGATTGTTTCCTATTTTGAAACCATCGTGTCCATTTACATTGCCCGATTTGTATGTCATGTTCATTAACGTGCCGCTGGAATCGATCACGAAGTTTTTATAGGTGACAGAATATATCGTGCCATCGGATGCTTTAAAGTAGAAATCTAAGGTCTTGTAAACCTGGAGTTTCCACAGCCGGTGCATATCCTGCAAGGACATGAGATAATTTGTCGAGACAGAGCCTCCATGTTCGTTGAAATTGATATTTCTTTTAATTAAAAAAGTTGTCTTGTCCCGACAAAAGGCAAAAATGGGTGGATGGAAAACATCTGCAGGCCACAGAGTGCAGTCGTAAAGACCTGTTAAGTAGTCGGATTGGTACAGTTTACTGAATAATTTAAAATTCTACACGCAATTCAAATATTGATATTTTACCAGATTTGGAGTAGACACTCATGCAATCATAGCAAGTTTTCACGCAGGTATCGCAATTAGGCCATGTACTCCTACAACCGAATCGTCCAATATCGCAATTGGTCATGTTGGTTTGATTCTCGAATTTCTGGTCAATACAAGCTCGAGTCATTCCTGGCTGTAACTTGTCCCAGACGGTTCCTCCAGGCCAGGCTTGCAAAGCAATTCTTTTCCTTGGGAAGCAAAAATTCTCTTGCAGAAATTCGCAAACGTAATACGAAGCCATAGGGTACATATTGAAGGCTTGACACCGGTTGATGTTGGCACAAATCCTACTACAAAGTATGGTGGCTGTTCCTACCGAATACCATTCTTGTTGGCCCGCCCACCAAAAAAAGGAATTAAATGTTTTTCAAATGTCTGCAATATTTCCATACCTTTGCTGAAATATTGCCGCTTAAATGGATTTCCGCTTTCGAGTACCAGTTTGGTATTACTGTAGTTCTTGCTGGTAATCAAATTGGTCCAGCTCGCAGCAGACTGTAAGTTTATTGCGTGGGCATTGAAGTTGTAACACGTAATAACCCAGAGAGATAGCTGGATCTTCAGTAATTTCATTACTAAATCCCTTTTTTGTGTTACCTTAGCAATTTGTTGGGAATCTTTTCTATCCGACACCGTTCTGGAGGAACGCTTGGCGTAGAATGGGACGAAAAGATGGGTTAAAGTTCGATATGACAGTGTTAGGTAATAAGTTCACTGGTTCATTATGGATCCCAGATTACGTGCGTAGTCGTCAAACGATCCCCAATATTTGACACTTTCCGAAGTCAATTTGACGACTCCCCTGTCCGTGCGATGTCGTTATTTAATGCTTATCGGAAACTTAATTCCTCCTGTCTTCCCTTGCAACACATTGTATCGAACTGTTTTTAGTGTTTTATGCGATATAGACACCCATAAACGATTTTCTGAGATCCATCCTTGCCTGACCTATAGAAGTTGGCCAATGTTTAGTAAGATACAGCAACTTCAATGTTGACTTAAAAATCAAGACATGAAGAAAATTATTATAGGGCTGAATTAGTATAAGAGAAGGGATGGCTGGATTGTGGTGGTTCGACGTATAATTTAATTCTTTCGTTTCGTATTTATTATTATTAGACGGCGGAGTCCATTTTTGGTGTTGTATTCGTATTAGGTTTAATTCAAACCGTCAAACACTCAAATGGTTCGTGCTATTCCGCAAATGTACACATTAAACGGAGCAAACGTAACTTGTATTGGGCAGTGCTTAAATGAATCATACGCAGTGATTTCGATTTCTTTTACAAGTCCATCTTCACATCAGTGTAGGTAAGGAGTTTAGTAATCTTAGACCAGCGGATGCCTGAATTTGGGTAAACAAACGGGAAAGTGTGGTTCACAGTGGTGTAGATGCTGCCAAACATGCTGACTCCTCCACCCGGACAATCCATTGTTGCTAAACTACCTTGAGTAGAATTCAGTAGCCAAAACGAACCACAAAAGGAGTTCGAGTTTGTTGTGACCCAAGGAGCGGGCTTGAGTGGGTTGCTTCCAGTTTTGAACCCATCATTATTTCCACTGCCTGGTTTGAATGTCATGTTCATTAACGTGCCGCTGGAATCGATCGCGAAGTTTTTATAAGTTGATGAATATTTCGTATTGTCAAAGGCATTGAAGAAGAAAATTAAGGACTTGTAAACGTTGAGTCTACTTAGCCGATTCATATCTGAGAACTCCATGAGATAATCTGGCCAGGCATAGCTTACGAACCCGAAATTGATTTGTCTTTTGATTACAAAGGTTGCTGTGTTGGAGCAATATGCGAAAATGGGTGAATGGAATGCGTCTTCTGGCCACAGAGTGCAATTATAGAGACCTTAGAGAGTATAGAATTGTTTTGTATATCTTAAATAAATTTCTCCAAGTGTTCATTAGCTTTTCTGTCTTCGTTTGTTACCAGTTAGGCTATACGCTGTCTTGCAATCACTACAAGTTTTAACGCAGGCATCGCAGCTAGGCCAAGGACCTTGACAACCGTACCGTCCAATTCTACAGTAGCTTGTATGTGCTTGAGTCGCGAATTTCTGGTCAATACAAGTTGTGGTCATTCCCGGTTGTAACTTGTCCCAGACGATTCCTCCGGGCCATGCTTGAAGCGCCATTCTTTGTCGTGGGAAGCAAAAATTCTCGTGCAGATACTCGCAAACATAGTGCAAATTCATAGGGTACAAATTAAAGGTTTGACACTGGGCATTAGATGCGCAAATCTTACCACAAGCCATTCTGGCAGTGCCTTCCGAATAGCCTGTATTTTATTTGATTAAAAGTCAAACATGGAATCATTGCAGAAAACTTGAAAAGGGATTTATGAAATGAGTACTTTTGCTGATGTACTGCAGGCTGAATGGGCTGTCGCTTTCGAGCACAAGTTTGCTGTTGATGTAGTTCTTGCTCGTAACTAAATTGACCCAACCCGTTTTACTAATTGCCTTTGCATTGAAGCTGTAACACACGATAACCCACAGAAGTATCTGGATTGCCAGCAATTGCATTTCTACTTTCGTAAACGGAATCTTTCCTTGAATGGTATATGTGTCAGCTGTAAGTTTATTTTGTCAGTAGACTGCTCTGGTTAAACGCTAGCATCAGAATGAACAGGCTCTATGGTTAAGGTGTGATATCGTTGTGGGAAAGAGTCTCGCTGGCTTACTTATGCTTCGCATTCCAGGTCGGGTTTTTTAAAGGGTAGTAAGATGATCCGTTTGTATTTATGGCTTTCCGAACGAAGCTTACTGCCCAATGTCCCATGTCAGACGTTATTGCATGCCCATCGTAAACATATATCGAACCCAATTGTTCATGCGATGTCTATGCGCTTCCATGCAAGGTTTTTATTAGGCGTTAGGATATTAAAATAGAGACCTTAAAGTTGTACTACAACTTTAATGTCGATTTTAAAATTTTAGACGTAATAGGAAAAAGCTTTTTTGAGTTGATTAAGATAAAGGGATTTTTGGAGATTGGTGGTTCGACATGACATTTATTTATTTCGTTTCATATTTATTATTACGAGACGGAGCCCGTTTTGGTTTTGCATTCTTTTCACATTTCAAACGGTCAAACACTCAAATACGTATTTCATCGTGCGATTTCGCAAGCGTTCACATTAAACGTAACAAACATAAGTCGTGTAGTGGGTCATAAATGAATCATAAAAAGGATTTGGAATTTCTTTCACAAATCCATCTTCACATCAGTGTAGGTAAGGAGTTTGGTAGCCGTAGGCCAGCGGATGCCTGAATGTTTGGAACCAGACCAGTCAGTGTAGATGTTGCCAAACATGTTGACCCCTCCACCCGGACAATCCATTGTTGCTAAACTACCTTGAGTAGAATTCAGTAGCCAAAACGAACCACAAAAGGAGCTCGAGTTTGTTGTGACCCAAGGAGCAGGCTTGAGTGGTTTGTTTCCAGTTTTGAACCCATCATTATTTCCACTGCCTGGTTTGAATGTCATGTTCATTAACGTGCCGCTGGAATCGATCGCGAAGTTTTTATAGGTTGTTGAATATTGCTTCGAGTTGTCTGAGGCATTGAAGAAAAAAATTAAGGACTTGTAAACGTTGAGTCTACTTAGCCTATTCATTTCTGGAAAATGCATGCGATAATCTGGCCGCGCCCTGCCTCCGGGTCCAATGAAATTGATCTGTCTTTGAATCAAAAAGGTTGCTGTGTTGGAGCAGTATGCGAAAATGGGTGGACGAATGCACCTTCTGGCCACAGAGTGCAATTATAGAGACCTTAGAGAGTATAGAATTGTTTTTATAGATCTTAAATAAATTTCTCCAAGTGTTCATTAGCTTTTCTGTCTTCATTTGTTACCAGTTAGGCTATACGCTGTCTTGCAATCACTACAAGTTTTAACGCAGGCATCGCAGTTAGGCCAGTACTTTGACAACCGAACCGTCCAATTGAACAGTAATTCGTGCTGGCTTTATTCTCGAATTTTTGGTCAATACAAGCTCGAGTCATTCCTGGTTGTAATTTGTCCCAGACGGTTCCTCCTGGCCAGGCTTGAAGCGCCATTCTTTGTCGTGGGGAGCAAAAATTCTCGGGCAGGTACTCACAAATGAAGTGCGAATCCGTAGGGTACAAATTAAAGGCTTGACACTTGGCATCAGATGCGCAAACCGTACTACAAACTATTCTAGCAGTGCCCTCCGAATAGCCTATATTTTATTTAATTAGTTAGTCAACCAGAAGTTATTGCAGAGCTTTGTAACTTTTAAAAGGTTTGCAAGAGATTATTACTTTTGTTGATGTATTGTGGGCTGAATTGGCTGACGCTTTCTAACACAAGTTTGTTATTGGTGTAGTTCTTGCTGGTAACTAAATTGGTTGAGACCGCAGGTTTCATTGCCTTTGCTTTGCAGTTGTGACACACTAAAACCCACACAAGTATCTGAATCTCCAGCAATTGCATTTCTACTTTCATACAGGGAACACGTTTTGGAATGGGATAGGCTTAGCTGTAAGATTATTTTGTTGCTATATAGACTACTCTGGTTAAATGCTAGTGTCACAATGAATAGTCTCTCTATATTGTTCAGGTGCGATACGGTGTAAGAAATAGACTCACTGGCTCAGTTATGCATGGCATAGCAGGTCGTATATTTTATAGGGTAGTAGGGTGATCCATTTGTATTTACAGCTTCCTGAACTAAACTCCCCAATGTCCCTCGTAAGACGGTACTGAATAATTATCGGAAAAGTGACATAAAGGGTTTGTAGTTGTCGTATAAGTCTTTCTGCCCAGTATGTAAATGTTAGTATGCATGTGTTAAGAATATTTTAGTGTGACCACCGTTTGAGCTTAAATGGATCTATTTGGTAGAATCATAGCCAGTAATATCAAATATTTCTGTTCAAAGTCTTTTTCTTATATAAACCAATTGGGAACAAACTTTTCCAATTTATTATATTTATTTTATCCATTTATCTTAAGTTTCTCGACTCTCATACAATTCGACATCACCTTTTTTGAAGGGTTATAACTGCACAGCTTAACGCTAAGTGCCAACGTACTAATCTTTAAAGTGTGTTACGCTGTATAATGTATTATGGTATAGGCTCTTAACTTCGATGTATTAGACGGGCACTTTTATTAGATTGGTGCAATTCTATTTTTATCAAATTTTCAAGTAATTTTTGTTATCGCGAGACTTGATCACAACAATGTGTCACTGTCACACCGTTCACAGCGAAAGAACAACATCGATCAAGTGACGTAGATTTGGAGGCCAATGTTTTTGAAACTGGTGTGATTGTCATTATTAAAGGTCAGGTGAAGACGTGTAAATGTTCAAGCTTTGTCATTAGTACTACAAAATTCAATAATTTAAACATGAAAACTGAAAACTAACAGTAAACACTACAATTGTGCTTAATATAGCAAACATATTTAAAATAGTTGTACTATAGATTCATTTTTGTATCAGTGATTGTAAGGGTTTTAAAAGCAGCTGTAGCTTTAGGCCAACGGATACCTGAACTAGGCCCGAGTCCACCTTGGATAGCCCCAAACATGTTGACTCCTCCGCCAGGACAAGACATCGTTACGCTCCCTTGAGTCGAGCTCAGCAACCAAAAAGACCCACACGGAGAATTGGAATTCGTTTTAACCCAAGGGGAAGGTTTGAGTGGAGTGTTTCCAGTATTGAAACCATCGTTTCCATAGCCTGATTTGTATGTCATGTTCATTAAGGTGCCGCTAGAATCGATCATGAAGTTTTGATAGACGTCAAGATATGTCGTGCCATCGGATGCTTTAAAGTAGAACTCTAAGGTCTTGTAAACTTGGAGTTTGCTCAGCCGAAACATATCCTGGAGGGACATGAAGTAATCTGGCAAGATATAGTTTCCTTGCGAAGAAAAATTGATCTGTCTTTGAATTACGTATGTAGCTTTGTCCATACAAAAACCAAAAATGGGTGGATGGAAAGCATCTTCAGGCCACATAATACAGCTGTAAGGACCTGTTAATTAATCAGATTGAGACAAATAATTCATAATTTTCGAACTCTAAATAACGATATTTACCAGATCTTGAATAGACGCTCCCGCAAACAGCGCAAGTTCTCACGCAGGTATCGCAGTTAGGCCAAACACCCCTACAACCAAGCCGTCCAATGTCGCAATATTTCGTGCTGGCTTGAGTCGCGAATTTCTGGTCAATACAAGCTGTAGTCATTCCTTTTTGCAACTTGTCCCAGACGGTTCCTCCGGGCCATGCTTAAAGCGCCATTCTTAGTTGTGGGACGCAAAAATTCTCGGGCAGATACTCGCAAACGTAGTGCGAATTCGTAGGGTACAAATTAAAGGCTTGACACTTGGCATTAGATGCGCAAATCTTGCCACAAACCATTCTGGCTGTCCCTTCCGAATAGCCTGTAATTTATTTAATTAAAATTCAAACTTTCAACCTTTGCAGAATTTGAAAAATGTCTGTAAGAGATTAGTACTTTTGCTGATGTACTGCGGGCTGAATGGGCTGACGCTTTCTAGCACAAGTTTGGTATTGATGTAGTTCTTGCTGGTAACTAAATTGGTCCAGCCCGTACTACCCATTGCCTTTGCATTGGAGCTGTAACACACTATAACCCACAGAAATATCTGGATCTCCAGCAACCCCATTTCTACGTTTGTACTAGGAATACTTTTCTTAAAGATGTGTGTCAGTTATAAGATATTTTTTTCTATATACTGCTTTGGTTAAACGCTAGCGTCCGAATGAATAGGCTCAATAGTTCAGGTGCGATATCGGTGTAAGAAATAGGCTCACTGACCCATTTATGTATCGCGTAGCAGGTCGTCTATTTTATAGGGTAGTAGGGGGATACTTATCCATTAGGGGGATAGGTAGGGGGATACTTATCCACGATAAATGGAAAGGTCAATTTCCATAAATGATAAATGGAAATGGAAAGATAAATGGAAAGGTCCACGATAAATGGAAAGGTCCATTTCCATTTATCGCTTTCTGAACTAAGCTCACCGTGTATTGTCCCTCGGTATTGAATGACTATATCTGAAACTTATATCGAACCGAACGGTTCTGGCGATGCTTATGCAACGGTCCATACATTTCTATATTTTTTTAAAAAAATTGTCGTTTGAACCTTAACCTGTCAATTCTTTCTATATTCATGGAATACAGTTTTCCAAACCTTCAAGTGCTTCTAAACCTTAGCGCCGCACGTGCATTTGTTAGTAAATTTGATTAGTTACTACAACTTAAAGAACTTTCTGGTGTTAACCCTGTGATGCCTTATAGGTAAATATCGTACCTTTACAATTCTTTATTGGGACCACTGTTTGAGCTAAGTTAATTTACTTGGAAGAATGATAGCCAATAGTACCAAATATTTCTGTTCGGAGTATTTTTCTTATATTGTTTAACAGCGCTTTAGGCTGCCGTGGGAAACACCAGAATTCTCTAAAAACAATTTTGTTCGGAACTTTTCCAATTTATTTTTTTTATTTAATTTCTTGGCGAAATTTCTTGGCTCTCATACAATTTTGACTTCACCTTTTTTTAAGGACTATGCCAATCCAGCTTAAAGCTTATGTGCTTACATACGGTGCTAATGCTTAAAACGAGTTACACTAAATTTAGTGCTACTAAATAAAAAAAATTAGTAGCTACTAAGCTACGCTGAGTTAGACGGGCACTCTTTAGATATCCATCTTGGTGTCAGTGGCAAATATGATCTCGCTTTTACTGGTTTTAGGCCAATAAATGCCTGTCTTTTTCGGTGACGACGTTATGTCAACGGAACCGAACATTCCCACTCCGCCACCAGGACAATCCGGCGTTGACAGCGCCCCTTGCGTCGAATTGAGTAGCCAGAATGAACCACAGGCAGAAGTGGCTGGAACCCATGTAAACGGGGCGGGTTTTAGTGGTTGGTTTCTTAGGTTGAATCCATCGGCGAATGTTGCGCCGGGTTTCGTTACGTATGTCAGGTTAATTAACATGCCGCTGGAGTCAATGAAAAAGTTCTTGTAGATTCCTCTATAGTATTTAGTTTTGGTAAAATTAAAAGTGAACATTAGCGTCTTGTAAACCGATAGTTTGCATAAGCGATTCATGTCGATGAAAGACATCGTATAATTCGACCAAACGGTCCCATTGGACAGGTTGACTTCGCGTTTAATCACTATAGTTGCTTTGCTGTCACAGAAAGCGAAGATGGGAGTCTTGAAACGTCCTTCCGGCCATAAAGTACAATTGAAGAGACCTGATAAGAGTAAATGCGTTAAATAGTTCCTGTGAATCGAGTATTTAAACGGGTGCAATATTTATAAGTCACCAGATTTTTCAATTTTAGGATAAATATTTCTCTAAATACATTTCGTAAAATTGAAAAATGGAAGATATCCTTACCACTTTTAGAGTATCGAGTGGAGCAGTTAAGACAACTTTGAACACAGTTGTCGCAGTTAGGCCATGTACTACTGCAGCCTGGCCTTCCAATG
Organism: Lepidurus apus apus; assembly: GCA_022832285.1. Lineage (NCBI taxonomy): Eukaryota > Metazoa > Arthropoda > Branchiopoda > Notostraca > Triopsidae > Lepidurus > Lepidurus apus. Next base: position 17,493 of record JAGJRO010000288.1, read on the forward strand.
TCGCAATAGTTCGTTGATATACCAGTACCGAATTTCTGGTCAATACAAGCTTTAGTCATGTTCCTTCCTAGTTTGTCCCACACCGATCCTCCGTCCATGGCTTGAAGCGCAATTCGTTGCCTTTGGGAGCAAAAATTCTCGGGCAAGTACTCGCAGACGTAGTGCGTACTCGTACTGTACAAGTTGAACGCTTGACACGTGGCGTTATTGGCACAATACTTGCTGCAAACTATTCTCGCACTCGATAGTAAGCTTCCTTTCGATTAAACCCCCCAAAAATTGACAAAGAAAATTAAAAAAAGGTCAGGTACTGGTGAAGTACGCCTTGGGTATGCCATACCTTTCTTGATGTAGTATAGCTGAAACGGATTTTCACTTTCTAATACTAACTTCATGTTATCGTAATTTCTGCTAGTAACTACAGCAGCCCAAGTCGTAGCTTCTGCAACATTGTCTTTCGAACCCAAACTCAGAATTAGCGAGAATATTGCTAGCAACTTCATTCTTTATAGTGGCAGCAGAACTTCGTGCCTCTGACAGAAGCTTGGGACTGGATAGCTTCGATAGCTTTTGGGGGTTATAAAGTAGCTCCGGATCGTGATCTGAGTCAACCGTTCCTGCCCAAATACAAGGATTCGGCCATGTAATTATATAGCCAAACCGCCGTAATTGTCTCCCATCAATCATCAAGTAGTTTGTCAATCCAAGGCTATTTATCATGGGTTGTTTTTATGGGCTATATTAAGGTTCCCTGAGTCCAAGAATCGCGTATAGGCCGTCCCGGAGGTCATTACTATCGGAAACACATTTCTTTCCTGTCCTAGGAGCTGCCGCCCAAAGCGTTTAGGGTTACTTTATATCGCGTCGATGTACCCCATCCCTGTCTGCCTTAACTGGCATTATTACCGTTGGCTCCGGTTAACTACTTTATGGATTAAGGTATAATTCCTGATATGGCTAATGTTGAGTTATTGACTTGGAATACGGCTTTGTAGTACTGTTTGATTTATTTTCGTTTTTCTTTAGTCTTTGAAGTTCAAATTCATAAACGAATTACATGCTAAAATATATTATAGGTAACAAAATGAATCCTTCAAATATGATATATTTCCAAGGAGTGATAAAATAAAGCATACATAGCAGGTAAACCACTTTATATTTCAAACAATTAATAAAATACGACACACTTTCGGACTAAGTCAGTCGAATGGAAAGTTTATAACTATAACACAGCTAATTAAAGTGATCATTTAACGTCTAATCTGATGCTTATGCTGACCAGAACTTTGCTCATGAGAGGCTGTGTAGGCCAGCGAATGCCGGTCTTCTGAGGCGAAGCTTTAATATCAACTTGGCCAAACACGCTAATTCCTCCTCCAGGACATCCAAGGGACGAATTTTGGGTAGAATTTACGAACCAAAATGAGCCACAGTCGGAATTGGTTGTAACCCATTTAAAAGAGGCAGGTTTCGGTGCGGTCAAATTGAAAGCGTCTTTGGCAGTTCCTGACTGGAATGTCATATTCGTCAAGGTGCCATTCGAGTCAATCAAGAAATTCGCATATTTGGACTCGAACCCTCCACCACCGGATGATGGTTTAAAGGCAAAACGGAGGTATCGGTAAGCCTGGAGCTTGCAAAGCCGGTACATGTCTGCGAAAGCCATGAGATAATTGAAGACAAGGCCTTTAGACAAGTCAACTTCCCTTTTGATCAAAAACGTAGCTTTTCCAAGGCAAAAACCGAAAATTGGTGTCTGGAAAGGGCCCTCTGGCCACATAGTGCAGTTGTAATAGTCTATAATTAAAAGTTAGGTTATTATTTTCAAAGAGGTGCATAGTTCAGTTCACCATTAGTGTTTCTGTTATATAGAACTGCACAAGCGACGCAAGTTCTGACGCAAGTGTTGCAGTCAGGCCACGTAGTTCGACAGCCAGAGCGACCAGCTTCGCAGTTCTTTACTAGGTCGTTGGTAAATTTTTGGTCAATACAACTTTCTTTCATTCCTGGGATAAACTTATCCCAGACGGTTCCTCCTGGCCAGGCTTGCAACGCCATTCGCTGCCTTGGGAAGCAAAAGTTTTCGTGCAACATTTCGCAAATGTAGTGGGTCGTGGTGGGGTACGTATTGAACCCTCGACACGTCCCGTTATTCGCGCAAAATTTGCTGCAAATAAATATCGCTGTAGAGATAGCGTTTCCTACTAGTTTCCACAATTAAACAAAATCTTCAAATGTCTATTATATTACCTTTGCTAATGTATTGCAGTGGAAATGGATTTTCACTTTCGAGCACTAGCCTGGTATTGTCATAGTTTCTGCTGGTTACTACTCTGTCCCAACTAGTGATTGCTTCGGCAGATTTAGCACCGCCATGAAAGCTCACGGCGAGGCAGAAAAGTACCAGCAATTTCATTTTTTCAAATAACTCGTTACTCTTCTTAAATGAATCAATAAAAATGAACCGACTTTGTTGGTGGCTAAAAGTTGGCAGACCGTCCAGGACAAACTCTCGGGTGTTTGTGACGAAGATTCTCGTATCATCAATAGGGTGACCGGCATGTTTAGCCCCAACATTAGTCATTTATTGTTCACACGGGTCTTCCCTTACGTCGTATTCCTAATTTATCGATATGTCCGTGTTTTTCTCCCTGCTCGGCATTTCTTCCCCCATCGTCGTTTTGACCATTGCAACATTTTTAATATACCCTAGAATAGGGTAATTCCTGTTCGTAAACCCTTTATCTTTTTATTGTCTATTAAAAGGTACATTCTTGATGATGAGGTGGCCCTACCTTTAATGGTTTGTAACTGTCGTCAAACTAGTACCAACCTTTTTGCAACAAAAAGTTGCAAATTATACCTCAGCGTTTTTTTTTTATTTCATTACATCTAATCCCTCTGTTAATTTATTATGCAATTTTATTCAGTGTGTTGTAAGTCGTACCACAACGAACCACAGTGGTGTCTACTATCTTGCCGACGTGCAATATAGTCTTTCATGGGCAATCAATTATCCCCAACAAAAACAAAAAAGAAGCTTTACAGTTAATTTATTATTTTATTTTGGGGCAACTGATTGAGGATTATTAAAACACTCCAAACCCACACAAGTCTCAAATAAAAACTACTAGCAATAGATCAAACCCGACCTTTGTTTAACTAGGAGGAATTTCGTGATTAATTTAATTGAAAATCGTCCTTTTACGCCCTTTGACTAAGCTAATTCCATGCTCGCATACTGGAAAGTATTTGGAGTTGGACCATCGGGGTAACGTATGCCTGTACTGGTCAGTCGAATACCGTTCATGGTGACGGTACCCAGCATCCCTAGCTTTCCACCTGGGCAGTAAGTGGCATTGCTAGAGTCCAACAACCAAAAGGAGCCACATCCATAGCGATCATCCGTCACAGTAATAAAAGGAGTGGGTTTGAGTACTCCACCTTTCAAGTTAAAGATATCTCCTGCTGATGGATACAATAAACTCATGTTCATCAGCGTTCCTTTCGAATCAATAAAGGAATTCTTATAGATAGTGCCGTAGAAAGTGCCCCTAGTATCTATAAACCAAAACTGTAGCTCTGGATATGATCTTAACCGATAAATGCGGTTCATGTCGACAAAAGACATTTTGTAATCCCAAATAAATTCGCCAGTAGAAAGGTTGACTTCCCGTGTCATTAAACACGTCTTTGGACCAACGCATTTTCCAAAAATGGGCAGCATAAACTTCGAGTCACCGTCCGGCCAAAGTGTACAATAATAGTGCGTGTAACCTGTTGAATTTGAGAATGAAAGTTAGTACTTCACTCTTTAACGTTTCTCTTGTTTTTACTGGCAAGATACGTACCGACAATTTTATAGACGTCATTGCAATCACTGCAATGTTTTACACAGTTACATTTTCCCCACTGTCCACCAGAACATCCTGGCCTCAGGACTTGACAAATCTTACCATTTGTAGGTCTCAACGTTTCAAAGCAAGTCTTCGTTACGCCAAGACGGAGTTTTTCCCATACCATACTCCCTGGCCAGTCTACGAAAGCTTTGTTGGTTCTTTTTCCGCATAAGTTATCCGGCTGCAACTCGCAGACGTAAGAAGTATTGGTTTTAAAGAAATTGAAAGCTTGGCAAGTCTGATTAATTGCACAGGACTCGCTGCACTCATACCTGGCCTGAATCAAGGGCGTTCCTATAACCCAGTTTTACTTTCACTCAACGCTTTTGGGTTAAGGTGAGAGATAACCTTACCTAGAAGAATGTACCGTGGTGCGAAAAAGCCTTCTAAAGCAGTCAACAGCCTTAAATTTGCATACTGAGGAGTAGTGGCAAATCTACTCCATGTTATGCTAGCTTCACTGTCTTGGATACCTGGCCAGTAACTGCAAAGAAGGAGAGTTAGTTTTACCAAGAACATGCTTTCTGTTGGATTCTTGGCATGAAACTGACCAGTTGTATTGGAAAGAAGTTCTAGTGTCAGCAGTTGGTTAGAAAACCGTTTATATTGATGGCATATAGCTGACTGATGGTATAGCCTACCTGGAAAGCGATTAATATCGAAAGGGGTAATTTATTGGGGTTTGTATCCATCAAAAATAAATGTTTGTTACAATTTTTTCCCATTTTTATTACGAAGCATCAAACAGCTATACATGAACCACGATATTACTGTCACTTAAAGTTATTATTTTTAGTTATTACGAAAAATGGAGAAAATTTTGCCTATGCGAACAAAAGTTCTAGTGCAAAATTTCGCAAACGTATTGGGGTCAGCTTAGTGTCAAACCGTTCCATTATTATTCCATTATTAATTATCAACTCCGCTTTTCAGAAAATTTAAAGTGACGATTGTTTGATTGTATTTGCGATCCGATTTAAGCCACACAGCTTTAGCAGGTTTCGAACAAGTGACTTAATACTCAACACTTACATACCGTTTAATTTGTTTACAATTTATAGGGTGAAATAAGTGTATTGTAATCTAGTGTGAAGAGTGGAATTAGATTAGGTGAGTGTATAAGGCGTTTCACTCAGTCAGTATCCATGATATTCTACAAGTATGCAATACTCAAGTTTGCATACTTATTTATAGGTAAATATTTACTTACAGAGAAGTAAATAAAAAGACTCGGGATATGTTTTTAAATATCCATTTTCGTGTCGGTATAAAAAAGAGTCGTATTGTCCTTTGTGGCTTGAGGCCAACGGATGCCAGTTCTCTTGTACTTGAAACTGGTCGAACTGACATCTACAGATCCAAACATGCCTACTCCCCCGCCAGGACAATTCGATGTCGACAGCCCACCTTGAGTAGAATTAAGCCACCAAAACGAACCGCAGGTAGAATTCGCTGGAACCCAAATAAAAGGGGAAAGCTTAAGTGCGTTGTATCCCGTATTGAAACCGTCATCTGCTCCGCTGCACGCCCTGCATGTCATACTCATCAACGACCCATTCCCGTTGATATAGAAGTCCTTATAGGCAACAGTATAATTTTTACCACCGAAGGCTTTGAAGTTAAATGTGAGCTTTGTGTAAACCGACAGATTGGATAATCGGTGCGTATCCGGTAGAGACATGTTATAGTCAGGCCAAACAGTGCCGTTGTACAAGTCGACTTGTCGTTTAACCAAGATAGTGGATGTGTTTTCGCAGAAAGCAAAAATGGGGGGCATTGAAGGTCCTTGTGGCCACAGGGTGCAGTTATAGAGACCTGGTATTGTTAATTATCAAGGTGTTGTTAATTATCATGATTAAACGTGAACAAGTACCAGTTGTGCCATAGGTAGTGTAGCAGTCGCTGCAAGATTTAACGCAAGTGTTGCAAGCAGACCAGCTACCTCGACATCCAAAGCGTGCAATTTCGCAATAGAGCGAGGTCGTGCCCCAATAAAGCCAATTATTGAGCAATAGATTTTGGGTAAGCCAATTCTGTTGGTCAATACAAGCTCGAGTAGCCATTCCTGGGCGTAACATATCCCAAACACTCCCACCAGGCCAGATTTGTAAGGCAATTCTTTGCCTGTGTGAGCAGAAATTTTCAGGCAGTAATTCGCAAACATGGTGCGTATCCGTCGAGTAGAAATTGAAAGCTAGGCACGTGGCGTTTCTCGCACACATCATGCTGCATGTAATTCTGCTGGTCCCAACCCGGGTTCCTTCTAAAAGAATTTCACAGTTAAAGGAAAGTTTGTAATTTTAATACGCATACCTTTGCTGAAAAATTGCAGCTCAAATGGGTTTTCACTTTCCGTGACAAGTTTCGTATTGACATAGTAATTGCTGGTAACCACCCTATCCCAGCCGGTAGTCTTCACTTCTTTGAACGTTAAACATACTGCCAAGAAAGAAATCTCTACTAGAAATTTCATTTCTTAAGAAAGCGTTTGATTGTTTTCCAACAAACGTAGTCCGTGTTTGTTAATTAGTTGTAGATCCTAATTCCCTCTATCAATACTTTTCAAAAAGTGTAGATTACGCCTGTTCTTGCCTTTCAAAACTTACGTTATTGTGCTCCAATTGTGGTCTCGAATCTACCCCTTATATACTCGAACGTCCTCAGTTCTTGGAATCGTGTATATACCTGAGGTTCAGAACAATGTCTCGTTCGGTACTCATAATTAATAAAAAAATATGTACTAAGTCATTTGCAACTCTTGTTCGGAATTAAGGCTACCGTAACGACTGTGATGGGATGTACACAAAGTCATACATTATAGCAAATGCCACTTTCTTGGGTAGTTCGTTTTTATTACAACCCATTATTCTTTTGTGACCTTTACGTATTCATCCCCGGAATAAAATGCCAGCATGTCGAGTTAATAAAAGGTGGTTTTGCAATGAAATAACGCCACGTGCCTGGCTTTCAGTTTCTACTCGACGGATACGGGCTTGTTTGATTGTATTCCGATTCAATTTAAGATACTCAACGTTAGAAGGTCAAAACATAATATTCCACCCTTACATAGCATTGAATTTTTTACAATTTCTAAGGTGAGACAATCGTATCGTAACCTAGTCGGTTTGTTTAATGTGTAAAGTGGAATTAGGGTGAAGTAGCAGTCAATATCTATATGCAATTCTACAAGTATGCAGTACTCAAGTTGGCATACGTATCTACTGTTAAATATTTACTTACAGATAAGTAAATAAAATGTTTTTAAATATCCATTTTCGTGTCGGTATAAAAAAGAGTCCTATTTTCCTTTGTAGCTTTTGGCCAGCGAATACCTGTTCGTTTGTACTTCACATCGGTCGAACTGACATCAACAGATCCAAACATGCCTACTCCTCCGCCGGGACAATTCGTGGTTGATAGTCCACCTTGAGTAGAATTAAGCCACCAAAACGAACCACAGGTAGAATTCGCTGGGACCCATAGAAAAGGTGAAGGCTTCAGCGCATTCTTGGCTCCTAGATTGAAACCGTCCTTATCTCCACCACATCCCCCCTGATAGCATGTCATATTCAACAACGACCCATTCCGGTTGATGAAGAAGTCCTTATAAGCATTCGTATAACTTTTACCATCGGAGGCTTTGAAGTTAAACGTGAGCTTTGTGTAGACTGACAGATTGGATAATCTATGCATATCTGGTAAAGACATGTTATAGTCAGGCCAAACAGTGCCGTTGTCCAAGTTGACTTGTCGTTTAACCAAGATAGTGGATTTGCCTTCGCAGAAAGCAAAAATGGGGGTCGTGGAAGGGCCCTGTGGCCACAAAGTGCAGTCATAAGCACTTGTTATTGCTAATTAACGAGCGTTATTAATTGTCTTTTTTTAAATGAACCAATACCAGTTTTGTTATAGGTAGTGTAGCAGTCGTTGCAAGTCTTGACGCAAGTATTGCAATCAGGCCAAGTACTTCGACACCCAGATAGCACAATTTCACAAAAACTCGCGTTTGCTTTATCCGCAAACTGTTGCTCAATACAAGCTCGAATCGCGCCAGGGCTTAATTTGTCCCAAACAGTCCCACCAGGCCAGATCTGCAACGCAACCCTTTGCTTACGCGAGCAAAAGTTCTCGTGCACAAATTCGCAAACATATTGCGTATTCGTAGGGTAGAAATTGAATGCTTGACATGTGGCGTTACTCGCACAGATCTTACTACAAGCAATCGTGGTTGACGATACCGAGCTCCCTTTAATTGCAAAGCCAAGGATTATTATACCTCAATTCACTTGATTAATTTTGTGTTTTTTTATACCTTTACTGAAATACTGTGTAGTAAAAGGCTGTCTACTTTCCATCACCAGTCTAGTATTGTCATACTTTTTGCTGGTGATTACAGTAGCCCAACCTGTCGCTTCCGCAAACTTAACGCATACAAAAATCCACAGTAATACTAGTAATTGCATTCTTTTAGACCACAAGAAGCACTTTGTAAGTTATACAAGAAAACAGGAAATTTATCGAACTTTGCTAAGCTCCGAGCTGACTGATTTGGTTAGATGCTACAGTCCTAATGGTATAAAAGACATCGGGATTTTGCTGATAAACAGTTCGTGACGTAAGTTACATTTTGCTAGAGCTCGTTATATGTATGAGGTTCATTCGTTTTATTATTCTGACCTAGGTCGTAAACGGTGCCTTATTGGAAACTAATTTGTCTGTCTTGTCCTGCAGGATAAACGCTTTTGTCGTCGTATATACCATACTATAAGGGGCCGTCCATAAATGGCGCCACCCAGGGAGAGGGTGGGTGGGTTCAGTAAAAGATGACGCGAGATGACGAGAGGGTGGGAGGGGGTTGGCAAGAAAGTGACGCCATCCTGTAACTCTAAACTTAACTGGTGATTCTGTGCAAACCATTTTTACGTAAGTGCCAAAGCGTGAATGTTATTCTTGTGTTTTCACAATTTTGTGAAAGTTTTCTTGCTATTTCTAGCTCTTAAGTAGACAGAGTTTGTAGCGTTTACCTAACTCTTCAAGGATTGTCAATATGTCGGTTAAAAAAGCCCATATTTTTCCCTTTTTTGTGAGAGGGGTCAACCAGGTGATGGCGCCATTTTAGAGGGTAGGGTGACGGTGAAGGTGACGGTAGGTGACTGAGAGGGGGGGTGGGTAAAAAATTCGCGATTTTTGGGTGGCGCCATTTATGGACGATCCCTAAGGTGTTTGCGTACCACAGTGGTGCCTACTTTATTGCCGACAAGCTATCTAGTCTTTCATGGACAATCAGTTCTCTACTATAAAAACGAAGAAACGTTTAGTTACCTAATTATTTTATTTTGGGACAATTGGTCGCTGATTAGTAAAACATTCCGCAAATCCACAAGCCTCAATTTCAAACTATTAGCAAGAGATCAGTCAAAGCATTAATTAAATATAGAAGGCTTTTTGCGATTAATATAATTGAAAATAGTCTTAACACACGGTATAATATTTTGCAGCGAAAGTTTGATACTTACTTTAGATGGCCTTTTTCACATGTAATAACACAAAATACTTCACGTTTCACACAAACAAAACACTTCTTGTACACTTAATCACAGCGAGTATAAACTCAACTTGATACTTACGTTGGATACTTTTACCTTATACCATTTCAAACTACAATTTCTCTTAAAAAATAAATCTAATTTATTCCCATGTACCAAGCTTATATGTATATAAATTACGTCACAGCAGCCTTTTATTGCCTCGGAATTAAAATACAAATAGTTTTCCTTTTTATTCGGCGTAGCCACTTTTGGACGACGCTGCTCGGCGTGGAGCAGCACTCGGACCACTCTCCGTACAGCCAATGAAAATGCTTCATTTCAAACTAAGCGGGCTTTGGGCCCTTAAATTCCGTTTCCAAATGGCGTCGGGAATGGCTGGACGTGTTTATTGCAGCTCCTTTATTTTGCTAAGTTTTGCTATATTGCATTAAAATTTGCTATTAAAAGTGAACGTTGAATGTGCCTGTGCTTTGCTCACTTATTCCCACACCTAATTAAGGGCCTTAGACCTTCGTTTTAGCACTTTAAGTGATTAATAGTTGTCATCTGTCGTCTGATCGTGAACGCTTACAAAATCGAACGATTGCCAGGCGTAATCGGTGTAATTAAGCCACCAAAACTATTTGGAGGTAAGGGGCAATTTTTTGTGATCTTGGTTCAAGTGTTTTTGACTCATTAGAATTTTTCTTGGATTTTTCGAACAATTTACAAATTCTATTGCGGCAATCCAGGTAGACGTCCATTGTTTTCGCCATGAGCTTCGAATACGCTAGATGGCGTTAAGAGATTAAATGTTTTGCCGACAGATTTACATTATTGTTGATGGAGAACTTTTTACGAAACATTACCAGTGTTTTATTGTGCCATCGAATTAATTCTAAGTAATATAATATATATTCAACGATACTTCCATTTCCCATTTTGAGAACTGCTAAAGCAAGCGACAAAAAGGTACGTGATTTTCTTTACCAGCATTTCTTACTGGAGTCTTTATTCATCGTTGGAATTCTGCCGAGGAGATACTTTATTTCACAACTACTTTATGAAAATGTAAGTGAAATTGTTTGGGTTTAAAGGTTTAAGAAATGTATTGAACCACTCAAAACTTAAAACTCCAGAAAAGGCTTAAGCACAATAAAGTATCAGCAAAGATTAATTTAACTTTACAATAAAAAAAAAGCCTCCAAGCTCGTGCACTGAATGTGGAGTTTTTTAAGCTAATATAAGGACCGCATAATTGAAAATCGTTCCAGCAGTAACAAAGGGCCGACGAATGCCCGTACTGGTTACTTGGCTACCATTCCTAATGACGGTTCCCAACATCCCTAGCTTCCCTCCTGGACAGTAGGTGGCGTTATTGGGGTCCAACAACCAAAAGGATCCGCATCCAAAGAGATCATCTTTGACAGTAACGAAAGGAATGGGACTGAAGGCTACACCATTTAAATTAAAGATATCTGCAGCTCCACTAGATACATTTGGGACAAAGGTCATGTTCATCAAAGTTCCATTGGCGTCAATAATGGAATTGGAATATGATGTACTAAGCAAAAGACCAGAAGTAGTTTTAAATGAAAACTGTAGTCTAGGATACGCTCCAAGTTTGAGCAAGCGATTCATGTCAACAAAGGACATTTTGTAATGATAAGTGATAATCCCAGTACTACGGTCAATGCTTCGACGCATTAAGTAGGTACTACGAGTGAAGCATATCCCAAAGATCGGAAGCGTAAAGTTTGGGTCTCTGTCTGGCTAAAGAGTGCAGTTATAGAAACCTAAAAAATGGATATCAAAGAATTAAGGATCAAAGAGTTTAAACTTAGAAGCATTGGTTAAGTGATCATTAGAATTTCGTTTACCAATGAAACCAAACCGAGTGCTGCAATCGCTGCAAGTTTGGACGCAGTCGCAGCTCTGCAAATCAGTCCCAACACATCCTGGGCGCAAAACATTGCAAAGCTGATGATTTGCACTATTTAACGCTGCTAAACAAGATGTAGTCGATTGAGGACCCAGCTTTTCCCATACGAAACTCCCGGGCCAGTTAATAAACGCTTTTCGGGTTAGATTTCCGCATAAGTTGTCAGGCAATAGTTCGCAGGCGTAAGAAGTATTGGTCTCGTAGAAGTTGAAAGCTTTGCAAGATTGGTTCGCTGCACAAGAGTCACTGCAGTCCATCGTGGAGGACATTAAAGGCAAATCTGTCGACATGAAATAAATAAAATTACTGTTTTTTACCATTCAAATACCTTTAATTTACAACGTGTCACGTTTCGTTTTACCTTTAGCCAGGTTAAATATTAATTAGATTCGTAACCTACAAAAGATCATAAAGGAAGCTTACGTTTAGGAATGTAGCGAGAAGGAAAGAAATTGTCGAGTTCAGTAACCATTCGTAAGTTTGCGTATCGTTGGTTGGAAGTAAAACGGTTCCATATTCCGTCTGCGTTACACTTCGTGATGGTATTCACAAAGTACCAGCAAATTCCGACTGTTACAGTTAGCAAGTTCATGTTACCGGTCGGGATTTTCTCAGAAAACTGTCGGCGTTTTTGGATGAACACGATGTGTATACCTGTTAAGTACAATATGGATGCATTCGTTCGTTTTTTTTTTTTTTGCTTTACAAACCAATGCATTGGAATGGGCGCCATTCGGTAAATACCATGCACTTTGGCTTGAAAGGAGATGAGTTGTTTAGTTTCTATAGCTGCTTTTTGACGTCTATAGCTGCTTTAGAACTTTCCATTACTATAACAGTACTGAATTATGGTTTCCTTTGAAGCTCAGAGCCTTGCAGACCTTTGGAGACTTCATGAGCCTTTTCAATGATAAGAAAACGGTCCTTATTTAAAAAAATTAGTCAGTTTCATGCCTATTGCTTTATATTCTACACTAACTTTCAATTTACAATATTCTACGAATAGTATACAATTCTGGTGTGAATTGTATTGATTTACAGATTTTCTACTCAATCACTCGGGTTTCAAATATTGGCTATTAGGGATGTCTTTACCACAAAAGAAGCATGAGGTGACTAAGCAAAACTAACTAATTTGTGGCTTCTCAAATCAAAATCAAGTAATCCTTTAGGGAACAGAAGTATGCAACGAAAGTACTCCCAACTGTCGTAGTCTTATGAGACTAAAAGAACAGTAACACAGATTTGTATAGCTAACTACAATTTCGAGCCTCGGATTTATCTTTTAGCTCAAGAAGTTAGTTAACCTCACGTCCGAGTACCAGACGACGGTCTCGGCCAAGGCACTGGGGAATCTTATGCCGGTTTTCATTACAGGACTAGAAAGATTCATCGTACCCAGCATGCCAACTTTCCCGCCAGGACAGTACGTGGCATTGCTGGGGTTTATTAGCCAAAAGGAGCCGCATCCATAGAGATCGTCTGTTACAGTAATAAAAGGAAAAGCAGGGCTTGGGAGTGTTCCGTTCAAATTAAAAATATCGATCAGTATCCCTTGTTGTAAGGTCATGTTCGTCAGTGTACCATTGGCATCGATGAGCGAGTTTAAATACCTTGCTCTGTACTGAGTAGTGGCATCAGCTTTGAAGTAAAAGAGCAAGGCTGTGTACTTTTTCAGCATCGACAAGCGGTTCATATTAATAAAGGACATTCGGTAGTCGATTTCGACAGTCCTGGTCGTGTTGTTAACAACTCGCTTAATTAACAAGGTAACTGAGCCATCGCATCTGCCAAAAATTGGTAAACCAAACGCAGAATCCCCATCTGGCCAAAGGGTGCAATTGTAAAGGCCTAAATAAATGGATATAAAATATTAAAGATTATATTTGCGAATGGGTTAATTGATACCGGAACCAGTATATCGTGTGGCACAGTCAGTACAGGTTTGTACACAATTAGTGCAACGTGGCCAATTGTGTACAAGACATCCTGGCCTCAAAATGCCGCAACTGTCTTGTTTCGCCGGATTTAGGATTGCAAGGCACGTTTTAGTCATCCCAGGAGCTAATTTATCCCATACGAAGCTCCCCGGCCATTGTGCAAACGCTTTGGCAGTTTTGTTCAGGCATAAGTTGTCGGGCTGCCGTTCGCAGACATAGGAAGTATTGGTTTCGTAGAAATTGAAGGCTTGGCAAGTCTGGTTCGTTGCACAATAGCTGCTGCACTCGTACCGAGCCTGCATCAAAGGTACACCTAACAAATACGTTAAAGGAGAAAGATAAAATATTACTATCGACTTATTTTGGACACTTTTTTGTTAATAAAATCACTTTTGGGAATGTATCGAGGAGGAAAAAAGTCTTCTAGATCAGTCAGCATTCGTAAGTCCGCGTAAAGTTCGTTGGTGGCAAATCTTTCCCATTGCGTATTAGCTGCGACACGGTTTTTGGTACCTAGCCAGTACCAACAGAGCAGGACTGCCTGCAACGCTAACTTCATGCTGCTAGTCGGATTTTCCCTACTAAACTGTCGGCTTCAAATCAATTCCAGATTGTTTTTAGTTGGCGGTTATGTGGTAGCAACGTCATACACGGCTTACACGCAACGTAATGACCTATTTCCTCTAATCCACAAGTATTGGAAAATAAATCGCTCTTCCCTGATTCTCGCATGCCTAGAAGTCATCAAAAAGACATAAACTCTGAGATAATTACTGATTACCAGACGTGATAAACGGTAGTTATGTTTTAATGTTGTGGCGTTGAAAGGTAACTATCGTTTTGTTGCCATAAGACGGTTGGTTCCTTAAATTCTTCCAGGTTTATTAGGAAGTTAAACCACGTTAGCCAATTACTTCTGTACCGAAATTGTACCATATAAAGGTCGAAAGCAAAGCCAAACAATAGTTTCTTTAAGAATTAACTTTAGTTATCGGAAATTAGATAAACACGATACTTCACAAAAATTCGTGTATTAACAATACAAACGTTTAACAAAAATGTTAAAAACACATTAAATTTTCCTCAACCACATAACTGATGCTGATAACCTATAAGTATTCCTTAATCTCAGTCTGTTAAGGATTTCGTTGTGTAAATAAAGTACTTAACGTAAGGATAAAGATGGTCTTAAACGTGAATTATTCTTTAAACTGCCGCGTTAGTTAGTCTCATGTCTCCGTATCTGAAAACAGAGTTGGTCGTGGCCGAGAATCGTATGCCAGTACGGATTACAGAACTAGTCAGGTCCATTTTACCGAGCATTCCAACCTTCCCTCCTGGACAGTATGTGGCATTGCTCGAATCCAGGAGCCAAAATGAGCCACAGCCGTAGCGATCGTCCGTTACAGTAATGAAAGGGGTGGGGCTTAGTATTCCCCCGTTCAACTTAAAAATATCGATATAGGTCGTACTCTTTAAGGTCATGTTGGCTAGTGTTCCGTTGCTGTTTATGAAGGAATTGACGTACCTACCTTCGTACTGTTTAGGAGCAGTGTCTTTAAAAAGGAATACAAGGTCTGAATACACTTTCAGCTGGTTTAAACGATACATATTTATAAAAGACATTCGGTAATCCAGTTGGAGAGTTCGGCTGGAATAGTCAATACCTCGTTTAATTAAAAAGGTAGCGGAGCCAGCGCATTTACTAAAAATTGGTAATACAAACGATGAGTCTCCGTCTGGCCAAAGTATGCATTCGTATAACGTGTTAGCACCTAAAGGAATTTTTTTTAAAAGTAAATTAGTCTCAAACTTCTTCAAGGGGTGATTCATACCAGCGATTTGATATCGTAGAGCACAGTCAGTACAAGTTTTGACGCAATTACTGCAGCTTGGCCAATTTCCCCCAGTGCACCCTGGCCGCAGGAGCTCGCAGCTGGAACCTTTGGACGGGTTTAGTACTTCGAGGCAAGTCTTATTCAGGCCAAGACTTAACTTGTCCCATACAAAACTTCCCGGCCATTGAGCAAAGGCTTTTGCGGTCTTGTTTAAGCATACGTTGTCTGGTTGCAGCTCGCAGACATAGGAAGTATTGGTCTCGTAGACATTAAAGGCTTGGCAAGTTTGGTTCCTTGCACAATTCTTGCTACACTCGTACTTGACGTGAATGAAAGGCATACCTATATATTTTTCAAGTTAATCCACCGGTTAGCGGTTAGCGTGCTTCCTTTGTATGTGTGTATTAGGAAAGTGTCTTACTCTTAGGAAAGTATTGCGGAGGGAAAAGGTCTTCTACGGCCGTCAACATCCTTAAGTTTGCGTAGAGTGGATGCGTGGCAAATCTGTTCCATATCCCGTCAGCTTGTGCCAATCCTGTGGTACTGGTCCAGCACCAGAAAAGCAGAAGTATCAGAGGCACTAATTTCATGTTAAAAGCAAGGTTAGAGCTTTCCTATGTGTAAGACTGGTGATCTTATTTTTGCCGCTTGCACGATTTGCACCGATGTTTGTCTCGTACGGTGACCGAAGTATAAACTGATCAGGGGTTGGTTTCCATGCAAGAACCCAACTCACTTACAGCCGTGTATTACTGAAGCAGCGTTTTCATAGAAATGGTTCGACTCCATGAGAAGGCTCCGGGCATTGTATGTGATTGTGTTGATCTCGTTTCAAACTATTCTTTTCTACGTTCCAGTATCTCAGGTGTGGGGCGCATATACCTTTCACGAGCTTTTGCTGATAGATGTGCTTATTGTTGGCAAATGGATTATTTCCTCGGCCCAAAAATTCCCTGTTGTATAGCAACGTGGTTGTCGTGGTTGACCAGTGGTTCTTTGCAGAAAAAAGTATCTCTGAGCAAAAGAATCATTACTATAGCTGAATGAACCGAGCCCCTTATTTGAAGCTATTTCTACGCGACACAAGGACGACTCGATGAAAGGATTATGGACTACAAAAGGACGACGGTTCCATAATCTTTCAAGGGACCAATAGCATTTCCTAACCACTTTCTGCAGATATTTTTCGATTTATTTCTCTTAATCAACCAAATTTACAAAAATTAGGAAATTAGGCCTTCACCAAAGAATGCACATAATGTCGTCATATGACATATTCTAATTGTGCTAATTCTATAGTCAAATTCGAGTGCTAGGCATGGAAACTAAAACAAGAAAAGCAATACCGTTCCAAACCATTTTGTGTATCGCTATGGAGCCAACGCCAAGCTTAAGCTTATAGGTCGGGCAGATTCAATTCCCGTAGAAGTAGGTACACGCATTCCAGTTTTGACACCACTCGGCGTGGGTGACCCAAACAAGCTAATGTTCCCGCCTGGGCAGTACGTGGCATTGCTAGGATCTAGCAACCAAAATGACCCACACCCCAAGCGATCATCCCCGACCGTCACGAAAGGGGTTGAGTACGTCTGCCCCTTTAAATAAAAGATATCGAAAGAAGAAGCGGTCACTGGATAGAACTGCATATTCGACAGGGTTCCATCCGAGCCAATAGAAAAATTCTGGTAATAAGAGTAGGTCGTCTTATTAGAAGTGGCAAAGTAAAACGCTAACAACGGATACGCGTTTAGTTTAGTCAATCGGTGCATATTTTCCACAGCCATTATGTAGTCCACTTGAAAGATCCCAGTGCTAGAACTAAAGGTTTGTCTTGCGAAGTAGTTCGGTCTTTATTGCATTCGCCGAAGATGGGGATGGAAAACGGTCCATTTCCTTCAGGCCACATGGTGCAATCTCCATAGCCTTAAATTTAAAATTGGTTTAGTCCGTTTAAGAATACTTATACATGAGTGTTAATGTACTGGTAGTATATTGGTAACGGTCTTTGCAGTCAATACATGTCTTAGCGCATTGGGTGCAATGAGGCCAAATTCCCAAACAATCTGGCTGCAGAATCTGGCAATAGTTTGCGGGTCCGTTTGTCGCGCTAACGTTGGTTTCAAAGCAAGATTCGGCAATTCCAGTGCTTAACTTGTCGACTACCAAACCACCTGGCCAGTTAATCAACGCTTTGCGGCTGGAATTCAAGCATAAGTTGTCGGGCAGTAATTCGCAGATGTACGAGATCTGAGTCTCGTAGAAATTAAAGGCGTTGCAGGATTGGTTTAAGGCGCAAAAGCGACTACAATCCATCTTGGCTGAAGTGAGGGGCGTTTCTAACCAAGATACTTCGTTGCACACTTTCTGTTAAAATTACTTAAATGTATGGTAAGAAAACCTTTGGAAATGGACCGAGGTGGGAAATAGTTGGGCAATGACGTCACCATTCTTAAATCTGCGTAGATTTGGCTAGTAGCAAATTGAGCCCAAATTGGATCAGCCAAACACTCTTGGGTAAACGGCCAGTTCCAGCCAATCTGAAGTATTAGTAGTATTACTAGCTTCATGTTATCAGCAAGACGACGTTTCTATGACTGCAGCAGAATGATCATAGCAATGGCTCATTTCTACGGAGGGGTAAGGACGCTCCTGGCTTTGTCATTGACGTATTGACCTCGTTTCAACCTATTTTTTTCCGTTCCAGTATATCAGGTGTGGGGCGTATATACCTTTCTCGAGCTTTACCTGAAATGGATTATTCTTGCCAAATTTATAACGTCCTGAGCTCCGAAATTCCCTGTTCTATAACAACGCTTTTTGTCAGGGGTTCTTGGCAGAAACAATATCGTCATGCAATATAATCATTACTGTAGCAGAATGAAACAAACCCTCACTTGAAGCCATGTATAACTTGCTAGCCTAAGAGTGAAACCATTGATTGAACGTAAAATCACGATTTTTAGTTAAATGTTTTAAACTTGTGTATTTTCTTAGCCCGTAATTGTATAGCTATATATTTGGCCATGTGCAATTGTTGCGAAACCATTCTTTGAACTGGATGCGTAGTTTTCGTAGAGGGCTTTTTGCCTGGTATTGCTCTAGATCATAATCAGTAAATTTAGGTGGTGCAAATTATTTGTAGAGGTTTAAGCAACTATTCACTTTAGCCAGTACAATTACCCAATTCTATCCTACACGGAAAACGACCATACATATGGAGACCGGCCCTTTTTAAGCTTCCTTATTAGTTAACCTCACGTCCCCGTACCTGAAAACAGTCCCGGCCGGTGGACCGGGAAAACGTATGCCGGTACTGATTACAGTGCCGTCAAGACTAATCTTCCCGAGGATACCAACTCCCCCTCCTGGACAGTACGTGGCATTGCTAGGATCTATGAGCCAAAACGATCCGCATCCGTAACGATCGTCCGTGACAGTAATGAAAGGGGTGGGGCTTAGTGCTCCGCCCTTCAAATGAAAAATATCGATATGGGTCGCATTTCTTAAGGTCATGTTCGCCAGGGTTCCGTTAGTATCAATATAGGAATTGATGTACCTAGTCGTATAGTACGCATCCGTCGTATCTCTAATCATAAACATTAGGATGGAGTAGACTTTCAGCTGAAACAAGCGGTTCATATTAATAAAGGACATTTTGTAATCCATTTGAATGGTTCGAGCGCCGTAGTCGATGCCTCTTTTAATCAGAAAGGTATCGTTGTCTAAGCATTTGGCAAAAATGGGGAGCGAAAAGGGAGGTTTTCCATCCGGCCAGAGGATGCAGTAATGTGCAAAAGAAACTAGCAAGACATAACCGACCATAAATTTGGGATTAAATAAAAAAAATCATCAACCTACGGCGTATTCCATATCGAATGGAGCAGTCAATACAACTTTTCATGAAGTTGGTACAGTTGGGCCAGGTTCCAGTACAGCCTGGCAGTAATATCTCACAAGCTTGGCTGTTTAGCGCACTTAACCTTTTCTCGAAGCAAGATTTCGTCATGCCGGTACTTATCTTGTCCCAGATGAGACTTCCGGGCCAGTCTACGAACACTTTGGAGGTTTGGTTGACGCATAAGTTATCCGGCTGCAGCTCGCAGACATAGGAAGTGTTGGTCTCGTAGAAATTGAAGGCGTAGCAATTCTTTGCCAGTGCACAAGCTGCGCTGCACTCAAATCTGGCCTGAGTCAAGAATATGCCTATCAAGGGTATCATTTTATGGATTTCCTTGAATTATTAATTAGATTTCTTAAATATTGTAGCGGGCTTACTTTTGGAAATGTAACGCGGTGGGAAGACGTCTTCTAAATCAGTCAACATTCTTAGGTTTGTGTAGAATTGACTGGTGGCGAAACTTTGAAATTTTGCACGGGTTTCCACATATTCTTTGGGAGTTATTAAGTACCAGCAAAGCCACACTACCATCAAAGCCAAGTGCATGTTACCGATTCAGTCGCCCTTCCAAAACTGAACATAGTTTTGGCTGGTTTTTTGTGGTGTGACCGGTGTAAGCGATTTATGTTCCAGGCTTTTAATCCGGGAAATATATTAACGACTTGCGTATTGTCTATAGCTATAATTTATCCAGCTTTTTATCCGTAGTCGCTTTGAGGTTTCTAGAAGAAAGGACTTTGTACCGGGTCTCTTTTTTCCTTTTCTTGGCCGATGAATACCGTTGCATTACCATAAAGCCCAACATAACTTTGCGGACCTTCATTTCTTAACGTTTCCCAAAAGGTCGCAAATTAAACCCTTGTACGGGCACTAAACTGCGATCCAAGACCTCATGTTTTGGGGGGGGTTAGTTTCCAAGTATCTTCTGAATCTTACCATGGTAAGATCCTTTCCTCGCCGCAGTTTTTATTATATCTAAATAGGTATACGGGAACATAAATGTATTTATTAGTTTAGTACCGTTGAATTGAGGGGTTCCTAGCATGCTCGTTTTACCACCGGGACAATAGGTGGCATTGTTGGAGTCGATCAACCCAAACGAGCCGCAGCCGTAAAGGTCTTGGTGGACAGTAATAAAGGGAGCGGCTTTTAGCGTCTGACCGTTCCAGTTGAATAGGTCGCCTCCTGATGACGACGCTGCTTGATAGGTCAAGTTCGTCAGCGTCCCGTTTGCGTCGATGTACGAGTTGGTGTGCGAAGCTTGTTTAAAGGAGCTGAAATCAGAAGTGATGAACCAAAACTCCAGTTGAGCGTAAACGTTCAGTCGGTACAGGCGATTCGTGTCGAGAAACGACAGTCGATAGTCTCCTGTCACTTTGCCAGTAGTCGAGTCGACGTTTCGTTTGATTAAGACCGTGAAAGCGTCTCGGCATGTGGCGAAAATGGGGACTGAAGTGGCGGAATCGCCGTCTGGCCACAACGTGCACTCGTAAACTAAAAGATTTTAAAGGATTTTCATTGGACTGTACGGGTAAAAGGATTCTAAGAGTGACCTGGTACTTTGGGAGAGCTTTAAAGGGAACTTACTTGGTTGACTATACTTGCTGTCGCAATCTTTGCAAGTTTTGGGGCAGTTGGAGCAATTCGGCCAGTACCCCGAACATTCCGGACGCAGAAGATTGCAAGCAATGGCTGTTGTTGAACTAAATTTGGCTTCGAAGCAAGATTGCCGTTGCCCAGTACCAGTATATGGCAGGGAAAATCATGGTTGGCATAGGTCATTGGTACATTGTAAGGGCTATCATTGAAATGGACAGCCATTTTATTACATGCTGGGATATGTGCTATACACTGCTGCCTCGTTAAAGCTTGCTAAGTGTTAGCTAAGTGGTGAGTAAAAGCTCTACAGTACTGGCGCTTTATCCCAGTACCAGTAGCCTATACAGAGCCAGCAAAGAAGGCGTTCTCCGTTTCCCCCGCAAATTGTAACTAGGAATGATTCAGGCATTGTAAATAATGTATTTCTAGCTTACACGTGCATTAAAGACACTCCAATTCATTGAATTTCACAAGGAGACTAAAAATGAAGCTCTAGCTGCAAGAGTTTCTGCTTAGAGTTTTATGAATAAGAATTGTTAAGGCTTTCGCAAAACAATAACAAACATCAGCGCCATCTGTGACTGATAAGCATCAATAAGCAAAGGTAGACAGGAGCCTTAAAGCGATAGGATTACATTTACGACCATGAAAGTTTCGTTAAACGGAGCACCAGGAAAGCGAATTCCGGTAGATGTAGTTGGGGAAGATTTGTAGGCACCAAAGATACTTAACTCCCCACCAGGACAATAGGTGGCGTTTTTGGAGTCCAGCAACCAAAACGACCCGCAGCCGTAGGTATCTTCCGGGACAGTAACATAAGGGATCGTTCCCAATGCTTGCCCATTTAGATTAAAGATGTCGCCCGGAGGTAAAAAAGTGTTTGAAACTGTCCCTGAAGAAGCAAAGGTCATAGATGACAAATTCCCCATGGCGTCGATGTAGGAGTTAACATAAACTGAATACTATTTTTGGGCGAGCGTGTTGGTTAACTTAAACCATAGTTTCGTGTACACTCCCAGGTCGTATAAGCGTTTCATGTCGGGAAGGACATTTGGTATCCAACGGTAAGCGTTCCAGTATTGGCATTGAGTCGTCGTCGAATTAGAGTTGTTGAAGCTAGAAAGCACAGAAATCGTATTTTTGAACCCTGCGAAGTTAGGTTATTCCGATACCATTCTCTGGATCCAATGCTAAATTTCCTTCGACCTCTGAGGAGCATAAAAAATGGTTCTGTGTAACGCCCTATGAACTTCTGTCATACTCGTGGAAGTCTGACATGACATGGACCGTACCTGATACGTAGCAACTCGTGTCTCGCCCCTTCTTGCAGTTATAGCTTTTGTCCTCGAACTCCAGCGAATTCCAGCGAACAAGAATCCTTACAGATATCCTAGTTCAGTGTAGATTCAGTGCCTTGGTTCTTCATTGGCAGAAAATTTCCATAACGTGTTCCATGATTTAATTATGTGTTGCTTAAAATGTGGCAGAAATCATTGGCAGAAATGTTTAGCAGTTGTATTGTTTAACATATTCAATTTGCATCCAAATTTTACATTTTAAATCGTGTTCCATTATACTATAGGGATAGACACTTCAAATGTTTTGCAAAAAACAAGTATGAATTTAAATTATTATGTGTAATTGAAGTCATGCAACACGTTTGCGAAAATTCAAATCACTGAGACAAGGAAAGTTCTTTTTTTTTCTACAAGAACTCGTCACCTAATACTACCCGCGTACACGTGAAGATTTCACCAGAGGGAGCATTAGGAAACCTTATTCCTGCATAGATGCCCTTACCGCCGCTCATTTTAGGAGTACCCCACATGCTCAAGTTCCCGCCGGGACAGTAGGTGGCATTGTTCGGATCCAACAACCAAAAGGACCCACATCCATAGCGATCATCCGTTACCGTTGCAAAAGGCATCGTTTTCAATGGCGCTGATCCGTTTAAACTGAAAACGTCTCCCGCTGGGATGTAACCGAGGTAAGATGGAGGTTGATTGAAATAGCGCATGCTCTCCCATGTCCCATTATCAAAGATGGACGCATTCAAGTACGTGGAGTAGTACCAATTTTTGTAGCAAAAGAACCAGAACTGCAGTTGCGTATAGACTTTACTTGCGAGCATTCGACGCATATCTTGGAACGACATTCGATAATCACTATGATATAACCCAGTGTTCACGTCAACGTATCTGTCCACCAAGTAAGTTTGTTGATAGTGACAACGTCCAGTAACCGGTGTCAATGCGGGATTTCCTTCCGGCCAAAAGATGCAATCTAAAAATGTAGAATCCCACAATTTCAAGTCCAAAAAGTTTCACTCTAATTACCCTTTTTCAATAATAGAATCTAGTTATTGTATCATAGATAGTTTAGTTCCGCTCGTTACTTACTGGCCATGTTACGGGCGTAGCAATCAATACAAGATCGGGCGCAGTTATAGCAGTTTGGCCAGTTACCCAAACATCCGGGTCGCATTACGCCGCAAGCTAGGGTTTTGCCTGCAGCGAACATGGCGTCCAAGCAAGTTAGCTTCATGCTCGCGGTAAGCATTTTGTCCCAGATAGTACTGCCTGGCAAGTTGGCAAGTCCTAAGGTGCCGAGATTGACGCAGTAATTGTTGGCCAGTAGTTCGCAAACGTAGGAAGTTTCCGTTGCGTAGAAGTTGAAAGCGCGACAGGTTTGGTCATTGGCGCAAGCGAGGCTGCAGTGCATTTGAGCGGAGATTGCTGGTAAATCTGCAGATTTTTTTTAGAAAAAGGTATTAAAAAGAAAAAAATATTCCCAAAAAAATGAGTTTAGTTTCAAGGGTTTGAATCTCTTGAAGAGGCGAAAATCTTTAGATAGGCTTACTTTTTGGAATGTAGCGCGGAGTGAAGTGGTTCAACGAGGTCGTCATCCTTAAGTTGGAGTAGTTTTTGCTAGTAACGAACCTGTTCCAGTTTGAAGCGGAAGCAATGCATTTCTGGCCGACTTCCAAGTAGTAATACAGGAGTACGATTTGGGATAGTAGTAGAACTGGGTTCATTGTTGTTGAGCTTTGGTAGAAGAATCACTGGATAAGTGGTTCATCAGTGAATCTCTGAGCGGAACTGTAGGCAGAAATAAGACTACAGACAGAAATATACGTTTTTCCTCTTGCGCGGTCTTTTGCTTTTCGTCCGCATTGTTACAATTTTATAGCTTAAGGTTAATAGGGTTAATAGGGTTATAGGGGTAACGTCAATAGTCATGAAGTAAATGGTCGATTGTCAAAACGGGTTTATGGGAGGTATTGTTATGCTAACGGTCGACCACAGAGCCGTTTTATCGCATGGGCCAACTGCAAGGGCACTGGCCCAGAGCCCCGTGCATGTTTAGGGGCCCATTATCCCGACCTGTTTAGGAGCCCATTTCGAAACTTTGCCCAGGGAGTGTTAAGACGGCCCGCTGGTCGAACATTTAATGCTAGTAGCTGCACTTTACACAGGCTATAAATCGTTCCGGACAGAATCAGCTTAGTTGTTTGTAGCTTAAATAAATCATTCCTTAACCAGCGTGAACTACGATGTCAGGACTACGACGTATACGTGTACCGAACTGCATTCAAGTTCAAACCACGCTTTAAATAACTTCATCTTTCATTCAATTCAAATTTAGTGCTCATTGCTGATCTGCAACTGTAATTCTGCTGCTGAGGGGATGAGTGGGGACCGTATTCTAGTTTAGAAGGCTGTTTCCTTAGCAGAAAGACAAAAAGAAATAAGCAAAAACCGTGTCATTGGGTTAAGCCAGGGAAACGCATTCCAGTGGGTACACCAGAAGCATCGAAAGTACCCAAACTATCCTAACTATGGGTTATAGGTTTATGTGAAGGAATTTGAAAAATACTGCCAAATTACTCAACGTTTTCTTTTACAACAATAATACGAAGCAGGTGAATTTTTCTTCTCTATTTTGTGTATTATTCATGCCAGCGTGTATGAATATGGTGCAAAAGAAAAAGAATACAAAAACGCTTTGCAAGCTTGGATGTATTCGTATGTGTAGATTGTAATATATTGATTAAGACTCGCATTGGATACAGTTGACAAGTTGCAAACCCGCGGCTGTGTAAACTTGAAAAGCTGGAGCACCAGGATAGCGTATGCCGGTACTGTTGACTTGCGGTCTAAAAGTGCCCAACATTCTTAGTTCACCACCCGGGCAATAGGTGGCGTTGTTAGAATCCAACAACCAAAACGATCCGCATCCGTAAATATCCTCCATGACAGTAACAAAAGGAGTAGATCCTAACGCCTGTCACTTAGCTGGAAAATATCGCCAGGGTGACCAGGGGAACCAGAACTAGTTGTTAATGAACCATTAAACGTCAAATTTGACAATGTCCCGTTGGCGTCAATGAACCAGTTATTGTAAGCTGAGTAGAATTCTTCGCCAGCTCTGTTTCTGAAAAAAAATCGGAACCTCGAATATACTCCCAATTGGTACAAGCGGTTCATATCCCCAAAAGACATTCGATAATCCTGGATAACGTTCCCAGTAGTGTAGTTGAGTCGTCGCCGAATTAAGAAAGTGTGGGAACCACTGCACTGACCAAAAATAGGAACCGAGTCTGGTGAATCTCCATCTGGCCAAAGGGTACAAACTAATCCAATTCGTAACATAATTAAAGTTTACAATAATTTGATAATTGTTTTGCAAGAAGTATAGAATTTACTTATAGCTGCACGAGCAAAACAATCTATGCACGTTTTGGTGCAATTAAAGCAATCAGGCCACGTTCCGAGGCATCCAGGTCGCAGAACGTCACACGGAATAACTGTCTGTGATTCAAGTGTTGATTCAAAGCACGATTTCTGCATGCCAGGGCTTAGTTTGTCCCACACGGAACCTCCTGGGAAGGCTATCAATGCTTTTCTTGTTTGGTTTGCGCAGAAATTCTCGGGCAGTAATTCGCAGATATAGGAATTTTCCTGCTCGTAGAAATTAAAGGCTTGGCAAGACTGGTTTGACGCGCAGAAATTGCTACAATCCATCCTGGTGCCACGTAAAGATACTTCTAATCACATTATCTTGTCACAAACATGTTATTCTGCGTATTACGGCATTTTTTTTACCTTTAGAAGTGTATTTCGGGGGGAACATCGTGGCGTTTGGATCGAGCATCAATCGAAAGTTGAAGTAATGTGAACTGCTAGCAAAGGGATTCCATAGAGTGCCAGCCTCACACTCTTGTGTACCCGTCCATAGCCAATACAACGTAGCCGACACCAAAAGGACGAACTTCATGTTTCCTGACCTTAAGTTCATACGAAACTGAAGGCTTCTTTCTACCCATCGAAAGAAAGCCATTCTGCTTCTGCGGCTGTGCTTATCCAACGTTTCAAAGCAAATCTGACTGATATGGATTATTCGCCATTTTTCTCATAATTTCTACACTATTTGAAATGTTATAGAATTGTATCCTTAAATCCTGAGAAGTTAGGTGATTGCTATACCCTTCTCTGGATCCAATGTTGAATTCCTTTGACATCCGAGGAGCATAAAAAATGGTCGTGTAACGCCCCACGAACTGCTGTCATACTCGTACAAGTCTGACATGACATGTACCGTAACCTGATTTGTAGCAACTCGTGTCTCACCCATTCTTGAGGCTATAATGTAGTTCTTCTACTCAGACATAAGGTTAGATCGTAAATTACAGCCATGGCTGTTCTTTAGTAGCTATGTGTTTTCCCGTGTGGCTAGAAATATTAAACCGTCTTTATTGCTGAAAGAATTGGGAAATCTTAGCTGGTATGCGTCCGGAAAAATAAAACAGAAAATAGTCATAAAATAATCTAAATTATTTTAATTAAATAATTATCTTTTAGTGTTTTTCCTTCTCAATCATTAAATCACATCTAAGTTATTGATTTATAATGGAAAATTTTTGTTTGTTCGTGGTTATTTAATGAATTGTCAAGAAATTACAATTGTAGATTAGTATTTGATGATGAGCAGACTCTATGTAATAAATGGCAAGTGGACTATCTGTTGAGTTTAAAATTCAGCTCAGATTTTATCATATGAGCCAGAAATGAAAATTAAGTTAATATTTATTACGAGTCGCCAAAACTTTCCAGGTTATTTCTTTATTTCTTTTTTATATTCTGTTGTTTATGCAAGCTAAGTTTTCGCAAGCAAGCTAAGTTTTGCAAGTTGTTTATGTTTATGTTTATACATTATTAATACAGTGCAAACAGATAAGCATGTAAGCTTTTATGTATTGGTAAAGATAAATCGTGATTTATTGATTAGGACTCGGATTGGAGTCCATTGATAAGTAGCAACTCGCGACTGAGTAAACTTCAAAAGCTGGAACACTAGGGTAGCGTATGCCTGGAAATTCCTGGGACTTCTGAGGAGCATAAAAAATGGTCGTGTAGCGCCCCACGAACTGCTCTCATACTCGTAAAATTCTGACATGACATGGACCGTACCTGATGTGTCGGAACTCGTTGTCTCGCCCCTTCTTGCGTTATAGTTTTTGTCCTCGGGAACACCAGCGAATTCCAGCGAACAAGAATCGTTACGGAGATCCTAGTTCAATGTAGACCCAGTGCCTTGGTTCTTCATTGGCATACAATTTTGCAGATACGTTTAAAAAATCATTGGAAGGAATTTTTTGCCGTTGTTTAACATACAGTCCATTCACGTCCAAATGTCAATTTTTAAAATCGTGTTCTATTATACTTTCGGATTGACACTTGAAATGTTTTGCAAAAAACACGCATGAATGTCAATTATTATGTGTAATTAAAGTCAGGCAACACTTATGCGAAAATTCAAGGAAAGTTATTTTTTTTCTACAAGAGCTCGTCACATAATAATACCTGCGTACACTCGAAGATATTATCAGAGGGAGCTTGAGGAAACCTTATTCCTGCATAGATGACCATACCACCACTCATTTTAGGAGTACCCCACATGCTCACTTTCCCGCCGGGACAGTAGGTGGCGTTGTTCGGATCCATCAACCAAAAGGACCCGCATCCATAGCGATCATCCGTTACCGTTACAAAAGGCATCGTTTTCAACGGCGCTGATCCGTTTAAACTGAAAATGTCTACCGCTGGGATGGAACTGGGTTTAGGTGAAGGTTGATTGAAAAATAGCATGCTCTCCCATGTCCCATTGTCAAAGATGGACGCATTCAAGTACGTAGAGTAGTACCAAATGTGGGAATACATAAACCAGAACTGTAGCTGCGTATAGACTTTACTTGCGAGCGTTCGACGCATATCTTGGAACGACATTCGATAATCACTAGAAACTACCCCAGTGGTCAGGTCAACGCTCCTGTCCACCAAGTAAGTTTGTTGATAGTAACAACGTCCAGTAACTGGCGTCAATGCGGGATTTCCTTCCGGCCAAAAAATGCAATCTAAAAATGTAGAATCCCACAATTTTTTGGTCCCAAAGGTTACAGTCTAATTACTTCTTTTCAATAATAGAATCAAGTGATAATATTACATATAGTTTTAGTTGCGCTCGTTACTTACTGGTCATGTTACGGGCGTCGCAATCAATACAGGATCGGGTGCAGTTATAGCAGTTTGGCCAGTTACCCAAACATCCGGGTCGCATTACGCCGCAAGCTAGGGTTTTGCCTGCGGCGAACATGGCGTCCAAGCAAGTTAGCTTCATGCTCGCGTTAAGCATTTTGTCCCAGATAGTACTGCCTGGCAAGTTGACGAGTCCTAAGGTGCCCAGATTGACGCAATAATTGTCGGCCAGTAGCTCGCAAACGTAGGAAGTTTCCGTTACGTAGAAGTTGAAAGCGCGACAGGTTTGGTTATTGGCGCAAGCGAGGCTGCAGTGCATTTTAACGGAGCTGGCTGGTAAATCTTTAGATTAAAAAAAAAATAGTAAAAATACGATTTAGACATTTTCAAAAATAGTAAAAATAGGATTTAAAATTTAAGAAAATTCCCAAATAACAAAAAATTTTCAATGGATTTGGATCTTTTGAAGAGATTCTTTAGATATGCTTACTTTTTGGAGTATAGCGCGGAGTGAAGTAGTTCAACGAGGTCGTTAACCTTAAATTGGAGTAATTTCTGCTAGTAACGAACCTATTCCAGTTTGTAGCGGAAGCAATACATTTCTGTGTGACTTCCAAGTAGTAATACAGGAGTACGATTTGGGATAGTAGTAGAACTGGATTCATGGTTGTTGAGCTTTGTTAGAATTTCTGTGATTCTTCGATGCGTTTCTGAGCTGCACTGTAATAAGGAAGAAATAAGTCTCGAGGCAGAAGTACAACTTAGTGCTCTTATGCGCAGTCCTTTGCTTTACATCCGCATTGTCGTTGTTATAGCTCGAGTGCTAACTACCACTACGCATTGTATGGGCGGAAATATATAAAAGTTTTACTGCCAAGGCTTGTAATAATTACTGGTTGGTCCTAATCACAGAAGAAAAAGGCCTATAGAAAGTAACCCCTTTGGTCCTTTTACCTTTAGTCAAGTTTTGCTCTGAGCCTTTTGTTCCACGTGTATGAGGACAAGGGTCAAAATGGGTTGTTAGTACCGGATATAAGGGGACATATACTCCAATATACTCACACACACCATACTTTTATTAGCGTACTTACCATCGCACCGTAAAGAAGCTTTTCGAGTACCTATTCCCCTTCCTCTTCCTTTCCTTTTGGTCAAATTACTTGGACTTAATTTCCGGGTGATGCAACTTTGTCAGTGTAGAAAGCTTGTTGCTCCAGTAATCATCTTATCGTCTATTAATCGTCTAAGCATATACATTGTAAGGTTCTTTGATGTGTAGTTTCTGCACTCTAAGTTTGTAATCAAAGTGATTCTGACGGTTCTGTTACAGGTTCGGAACTGTACCATCTTAATGTTACCATGCCAGGTTTTTTCCGTGGCAAATTTTGTAAGTCGGTCGATTAAGGAGTAAAACACAGTAAATGCTTTAGAATTACGGGCAGGTCAGAAAACGCTTAAGTGTAGCTTTCTGGGTGATTTGGGGTCAGATATTATTCATCACGAGGCAAGGCTTTGGCCGTTTTTGCTCACTTATAGTCGCGTCTGGCGAAACTGTGTGTTTTTTAGCCATGTTCGAATTAGGGTCGGTCTGAACTTAATTCAGTCCATTAGGTTCATTGATGGTGTAAAAGATAGTACAAAATGATCGATCCTCCACCGTTTGAGCTTTCTTAAACTAACGGTTAGTTCCAACCCAACTCCCATGTTATGTGTCAGATCCCAAGTATCGGCTTTTAAGGTTTCGCTCGACCAAGAATTGATGCGTTGAGACTTCAGGTTAAAAAATGAACGTTATGGGTGTATTGGCAAAACGCTGTATAATATACGTCAGCTTTATGGGGAGTGTACGGGGTTCCTGTACCGTTTGTTAAATTCAGGATGGGAAATTTATAAGGATCATAAATTACGAGTAACATCTTTTGCGAATAACAACTTTTTGTTAAACGATGTGTATGTTAGTGATCAAGCCAACTTTTAACACGTGTGGTGAGGAGACACTAGTGCACTGTGTACAGTACATTTGTGGATTACCTTAATGGGTTACTGATTCAGCAGCAGAATACTGGCGGTCTTGAAAACATCGTTGATGGGTAGAGCTCCAGGGTATCGGATTCCTGATCGTACTTCCGTAGAAACGTTCAAAGTACCCAACATCCTCATCTTCCCCCCCGGGCAATGCGTTTGGTTACTGGGGTCGAGCAGCCAAAACGATCCGCATCCATAGATATCGTCCGTGACAGTTATAAAAGGGACTGATCCTAACGCCTGGCCATTGAGTTTGAAAAAGTCTTCAGGCGGCAATCTCCCTGGACTTGCCATTGACCCGTTGAAGATCATGTTTGACAGGGTACCCTGGCCGTCAATGGACGAGTTTTGGTACAGACAATAAAAGACATGGTCATTTAAGTTCTTGAAGAGAAAACTCAACGTCGTGTAGGCTTGCAGCTGGTACATGCGGCTCATATCGGGAAAAGACATTTGATAAGTATCAACTATGGCTGTAGCATCGGAATTAAGTCTTCTTCTAAATAAGAAAGTTGACGTACTGCTGCATAGACCAAAAATGGGCACTGAACCCGGTCCATCTCCATCGGGCCAGAAGGTGCATACTAAATGCAACTCGTGTTAGCTTATCTGAGGTTGTGTTAAACTTTTTTGAAAATTTACTGGTGCTGGTCCGAGCAACGCAATCGATACAAGTTCGAGTGCAACTGTAACAATTCGGCCATGATCCGAGACATCCAGGTCGTAAAATCTCGCACATACTTTCACTCGTCAGTACTGATCTCGTTTCCAAACAAGATTTCTGCGCACCAGTACTTGTCCTATCCCACACCGAACTGCCTGGCCAGGCTACGAATGCTTTCCTGATTCGGTTGCCGCACAAGTTATCGGCCAGCATTTCGCAGACATAAGCAGTAGTATTCTCGTAGAAATTAAAAGCTTGACACGATTGATTTAGCTCACAGGAGTACATACATTCCAGTCTGGCCCAAAGGAGATCTACCTCTAGCAAAATTTCCAAGATGGTATTATACAAAAAAAATATTTTCAGATCAACTTTCTTCTTTTGTTTTACTTTTTTTTTAATAATAAGGTGTAATTATGTATACCATTGCTAATTAACCGCACTGGGAGGGCAATATCACTCGGGTCAGTCATCATTCTTAATCCAGAGTAAAGTTGAGTGGTTGCAAAGCTGGTCCATGTTGTATCAGCCTCACACTCTCTCCCTCCTTCGGAAATCCAGCACAACAGAACTAGGAAAGCATTGAAGTTCATGTTTCCTCTAGGTATTTCCCGGCAACACTGGAAAAGCGTTTCCCCAATCGGTTTGCTAAATGCTAGGATAAGCTGGACACCCTCCTAAGGGTGTATTCCTTAGTAAATGTCAATTTCTGGGCTTGGCTTCGGACCTTTGTAGTCTACGTCGCGGGGTGCACCGGTGAGTATTGAATATATCGGATAGTAATATCTCACGTTTTAGTGCCGCTTTTATCTAATACCGTGACTTTGGAAGGTCTA
Organism: Lepidurus apus apus; assembly: GCA_022832285.1. Classification (NCBI taxonomy): domain Eukaryota; kingdom Metazoa; phylum Arthropoda; class Branchiopoda; order Notostraca; family Triopsidae; genus Lepidurus; species Lepidurus apus. The sequence goes on from JAGJRO010000288.1 coordinate 49,197, forward strand.
TTTGATGACCTGTCACGGAACAAAAATCGATTTGGGATAGGGAAATGTGTAGTGTAGGAAATTTTGAATCACAAATCAGTCTATTTATTGTTACAGGTACTGGTACAGGTACTGATACAAAGAAATTGTAACTCTTTATAGTTCTAATAACCTGAGAAAAATCAGCAATTCCAGTAAAGTATGTGTAAGTTGAGTTCATTGCCATACATCGAGGTGTTTACTACTTATAGAAGTTTTGGATAATTATATTCCAACCCAAAATCAGTAGTGCTGTGTAAGTGCGAACGGGAGTATTCACTAGTTGAGTAAAGCCAGGTCCATGCCATAGAGAACGTCTTTATTCGTAGTGGCCAAAGGCCAGTGAATACCTGTATCAACCACTTGGTCTGTCGTGGGGTTAAATTTGGGGGTACCGAAGATGCTAACGCCTCCTCCGGGGCAGTAGGTAGCGTTTGAATTTTTGAACAACCAAAGTGACCCGCAGTGGTACCGATCGTCATGGACCACAACAAAAGGGGCGGGAGTTATTGTATTGGTACCCAAGGATAATCCATCGCCTCCTGTCGCCTCATTGGATGATAAAAAGGTCAGACCAGTCAGAGTACCGTTCTCGTCAATGTACGGGTTTGAGTAGAGGGCTTGGTACCACCCGTGAGTACCCAAAGGGAAGAAGGCGAACTGCATTAGTTTGTACACGTTCAGGCGGCATAAACGGTTCATGTCGCGGAAAGGCAAGATGTGATGATCCGTAACTTGTCCGTTGGTCAAGTCTACGCTTCTCCGTATCAAATGGGTTAGTTTATCGTAGCAAGTGGTGACAATAGGAGTATTGCCCGGTCCAGCTGGTCCCGGCCACATGGTACACGTGAAACTACCTATGCAAATATTCAAGTTTTCGTTATCAATATTTCTAATTTCGGATGATCAGATTAAGATATATCTTATTAAGAACATAACCGTGTATTTTCAAGCATACGTTCTTTTAGGTTACTTTCTCGCTAGAGAATACTTACCATTGTAATTGTAACGATTCTGGCAGTCAATACAGCTTTGCACGCAGTTAGAACAGCCAGGCCAGTGGCCGGTACATCCACGCCGGATGGTTTCGCAGTAATTCCCGGGGGCTATGCCCTTCAAGGTTTGGTCGATGAACGGGAGAGCCGCGCCTCCGGCTAATTTCTCCCAAACGAAGCCCCCTGGCTGGGGTACGAACGCGATTTGACTTTGATTTAAACGTAAATTGGTTGGTAATCGTTCGCAGACAAAAGAGGTGACATTAAAGTATACGTTGAAGCCCTGGCAAGCCGCATTACTGCCGCATACTCTCCCGCATTCCAACCTTGCTGCAATCTCGGAAACTTTCCGTACACAACAGCGAAGAAATAAATAGAAATGAAGAGCAAAATAGTTAAGAGAATTTGGAAATCTCCGAATCCTTCAAAGATTAACTCAAAGTAATTCATTAAAATCTGATGTTCATTAAAATTATAGGAATTTTTCGAGCTTTACGATTAAGTTGTATACAAAGCTTCTTACCTTTAGAAATGCCTACAGAAGGGAAAGGATTATCCAGAACGGCGAGCTTAAAATCTTTGTAAAATTGACCTGACACTAAGATCCTCCAGTAACCGTTTCCAGTTACTAAAGCAATACAAGAGAACAGAACTACAATTCCCATCCCTCGAAAGAAATCCATGTTTCTGCTTCCGGGTCTATTGGAGTACTGACTTTGGTCAACACTGGCTGTGGCTGTGCAAAACATGAAAGCAAAACTTAATGACAAGAACCTTCCTGACCAGTGGAGGCCAATGGAGGCCAACGGGGTAGATCGTAGTACCATAACGTACATCACTTGGGAAGCACTTAATCCTGTTTCTAACCCGACTTTGGTGTGTGCAGCTTAGCTTATAAAAGGCGTATTTTTAATTGTAGTAAATACAATATCCTGGGTTGATGGGAGGTATTGTTATGCTAATGGTCGACCATGAACGCTAGTAGCTGCACTTTGCACAGTCTATATAAGCGAATGGCTCCGGACAGTATCAGCTTTGTTGTTTATAGCGTCTACAATCCGCCATTAACCAGCGTGAACTACAATGCGAGTACTACGGCACACGTTTATTGAACTACATACAAGTTCAAACCACGCTTTAAATAACTTCCTGCTTCATTCAATTCAAATGTTAATTCACATTGCTAGTGTGCAACTGTAACTCGGCTGCTGAGGGGATGCGTATGCACTGCTTTCTGGTTTAGAAGGTTGTTTCATTAGCAAAAAGACAAAGAAAGTAAATGATACAATTTTATTAAGCTAAGCGCCGGGGAAACGCATTCCAGTGGGTACATCAGAAGTGCCGAAAGTACCCAACGCTCTTAACTCTTCGCCTTGATAGTAGGTGGCGTTGCTTTCGTCCATCAATAACAACTCGCATCCAAAGACTCAATGACTCAGAATCTTCAATGACGGTAACAAAAAGAATGGATCCCAAAGCTAATCCCCTGAGGAGCGTTCAAAAATAGGGTCCTTTCAGATACAAGTTGAAGGCCTGATAAGTCCTATTACTGTCACATGCTCTTCGGCATTCCAATCTTGCTCCAGTCTCGGAATCTGTACACATATATATTTACATAAATCCAGATAACATTATAGAAATTACTAGAAATTGCATTTTGTGAAGAGATTTATTTTAGAACAATAAAACAAAGCAGGTGAATTTTTTGTTCTCAATTTTCTGTATTATCCATACAAGCGTGTATTAACACGGTGCAAAAGAAAAATAATGCAAAAACGCTTTGCAAGCTTTGATGTATTCATATGAATAGATTGCGATATATTGATTAAGACTCGTATTGGATTCAATTGATAAGTAGCAAACTTGCGACTGTGTAAACATCAGTAGGTGGAGCACCAGGGTATCGTATGCCGGTACTGTTGACTTGCGGTCTAAAAGTACCCAACATTCTAAGTTCCCCACCGGGACAATAGGTGGCATTGTTAGATTCCAACAACCAGAACGACCCGCATCCGTAGATATCCTCCATGACAGTAACAAAAGGAGTAGGACCTAACGCTTGTCCATTAAGATTAAAAATATCACCAGGGGGACCAGGGCTTAAGAGAGTTGCGAATGAACTATTGAACGTCAAATTTGACAATGTCCCGTTTGCATCGATGAACCAGTTATCGTAATTGGAGTAGAAGTCTTGGTTAGCCTTGTTTTTGAAGAAAAACCGGATCATGGAATACACTCCCAACTGGTATAAGCGGTTAATATCCCCAAAAGACATTCGATAATCTTTTAAAACATAGCCACCAGTGTAATTGAGTTGTCGCCGAATTAGGAAAATGTTTGAACTACTGCACTGGCCAAAAATAGGAACCGAGTCAGGTAAGTCTCCATCTGGCCAAAGGGTACAAACTAATCCAATTCGTAACATAATAAAAGTTTACAATAATTTGTTAATTCTTTTCAATAAGTATAGGATTTACTTGTAGCTGCACGAGCAGAACAATCGATGCACGTTTTGGTGCAATTATAGCAATCGGGCCACGTTCCAAGACATCCAGGTCGCAGAACGTCACACGGAATTACTGTCAGTGATCCAAGTATTGACTCAAAGCAAGATTTCTGCATGCCAGGGGTTAATTTATCCCATACGGAACCTCCTGGTAGGGCTACCAATGCTTTTCTCGTTTGGGTTGCGCAGAAATTCTCAGGCAGTAATTCACATACATAAGAATCTTCCTGTTCGTAGAAATTAAAGGCTTGGCAAGACTGGTTTGACGTACAGGAATTGCTACAATCCATCCTGGCGCCAAGCAAAGATACTTCTAGCCACATTAACTTATCATTAAGTTATTTAGTTACATTTATCATTAATTTTATTTTGTTTATTACTGCATTTTTACCTTTAGACGTATATTTTGTAGGGATTGTTATGACTGTTGGATCGAGCATCACTCGAAAGTTGAAGTAATGCGAACTGCTAACAAAGGGGGTCCACAGAGTGTCAGCCTCACACTCTTGGGTACCCGTCCACAGCCAATACAACGCAACTGTCACCCAAAGGATGAACTTCGTGTTTCCTGTCTCTAAGTTCATACGAAACTGAAGCTTCTTTCCTTTGAAACTATTTAGCTGTAGTGATGGTATATACAGCCGCACTTTATGCCACGCCCCCACCCCACAGCCAGTCGTAAAACGCACTACTTTCAGACTATTATTTAGTGTAGTCGTTTAGTTCTATACAATATATTCTGTGGAAACTGTCCTGTGTACGTCAATAGAAAGCGTTACCATAAAACCTTCACCGCTGTCACTTAAGCTAAATTATTAGTATCTGCGTTTATCATAATAGTTTTGGCTATCATAGTTCGTCAGTTAACCATTTACCATTTCGTTTCCCTTTACGTTTTATTAGCAATTAATTCGTACATTATTTCCTTAACATGCCAAGTTCTGCCACCATGGCTATATCCTAAAGGACTGAAGCTTTATTATTAATAGACAATTCATTTTTTTCAATTATTTTCTTAAATGAAATCTATGATAAACAAATTGGAATACGTTTGAGTACGTACAGTACTCCAGGTCTAGGTCTGTTTTACTGTTCGTCGAATGAATATTATCATGTTAAAGTTAAGTATCGTAGAATTTTATTTATAAACAGGTGATTTAATGCCAACGGTTGTCCTATATTTGGGTTACTTTGAAAAGTTTTGGAACAATCGAGTCATGATCATATTGGTTTATCCCGTTCATCCGTCTGAATTGGTTCGCAGTTTACATTTTACCAAACCTTTCTTATCCCGGTTCACAAACGGCGAACCGCGATTTTCCCAGATTAATTTTTAGTAACATAGAGTAACTAGAGAGAGGGGTCTGTAAATGGGAAAAAATGTTTTTTTTGAAAGGCTTTGGTTTACGAAAATTTGGTTTGGTTTTTTGGTTTGTTTAGGTTTGTTTGGAGAAATAATCGCAAATTCATTCTAGGTTACAGAGTAATCTCTCTAAATTAGTGTACGTTTCAATAAATTAGCTTTTGGCTCCTAATTTTTTTAAATTTATTTGTGTGCCTTTGTGTTTTGTATTTCGCGCTTCGTAAGGTTTCCGGAAGGTGATTGGATACGGCGTATGATCCTGATACGCGTCCTTTTAGTTCCTGTGTTTAGTCCACGTGTTTACAGTTTATGTGACGCACTTGTCATGCCCGCTAGTCTTTTCTTTTCGATACAGTCAAAACGTAGTTATTGTTGGGCGCATATGATTCTTCCGTAATTTTTAACATCCGTTGTGCTGGTAAGTACTCGTAGTTTTAAGATATAAAATTCATTTGTTATTGATCTATCTTTAATCCTGAAGATTTTTCCGACATTAATTTAATTTAATAGGAAAATAGGTCGCAGTGGTATCGCAGAAGTTTTCCACAATTTGGTGAAGTAATTGCTTTAGACATTCGAATTTTAAACACTTTTTTAAAAATTGGTTTGTTTTTGGTTTGTTTCGGAAGGCCGGTGGTTTATTTTGGTTTGTTTTTCAGGTAACTTTGGTTTGCTGACTCAGAAAAAATCTGGCAACCCTGGTCAGGCTAGCCTAACATTCGTAGTTCCCGAAGGGACATGCCCAGCTTATCGTTTTTCTTCTTCTTTATGTGTTGTGAGTTCATGTTTAAAACAAGCATAACATTTTCCTTAGTAAAAACTCAACCGATGAAGTGACATTATGATGGATAAGATAATGAGGAAAATACTGGTAGGGACACAACCTCAGACAAGCTCGGAAGTTGTTGGAAGTAGGCAACTATAATAACTTTACAAGGTTTAAAGGGTATCAGGTACTAAATACCTATGTCTCGTTTTAGCTTCCCAACCCCAACAACAAATTAATAATGACATTGGTACAATTAAAGCGGAATAAAACGTTGCTACAAATCAAATGACATTAACCATGAGTCCAAGTTAGCTTGCTGCACAAATTTCCTGTCCTTATCGGAAGAGCTTCCACGCAGTAACCTGTGCAACATGATTCTTTTTTGCATTTAATTGCACGGCTATTGTTAGTGTGAAGTATTTCTCGGAGTGCTTGAGCTGGTGAAGCGTCTATTAGGCAGGCCGGAGTAGAGCTAAGAAACCCGGGCTGGTCCCACTCTTTCCGCTCCGTCCATTATTTTTCATTGTTGAGCAACTGCGAGGCAGGCCGGACTAACGCTACAAGTCCGGCCTGACCCAAGTTGGTTTCCTACGTCTTTTGGGGGGAACTTACGGTACGATTCCAGTAGAGCAAAGAATCGAAGACGATGTTCTGCTTTTTTACTCGTCCGAAGAGCTAATTAGGATTAGGAAAGCTGATAGAAAGTTGGTAATAATAGTTTCTT
>JAGJRO010000005.1:0-155118 GCA_022832285.1 Lepidurus apus apus
TTGTGAAATGGATAATCTCAGTTTTATCCTTGGAAAACTCCAGCCGAAATCTTGTTCCCCACTTCTCTAGGGCTGAGAGATTCTTGGTTAAGAAATGCTCTGGTTTTCTCAAAAAAATGTTCCGAAATTCCCCATGCTAAGCGCCTATACCGAGCTAAGGTATACGGGAGCCTTAAGATGGTTGATTAATCAACACGTTCTCCAAAGTCTAGCACACCTATCTTGTATGGTAGTTTGAAAGGCTTGGCACACGGCTCTGGTGTGCTTTTAGACGTTTCCAGCAGTTGAGTTAAGTTAGGTTAATTAGGCTAAGTTAGGTTAGGTTAATTTAACTTAACCTAACCTAGCCTAACCTAACTTAACTCAACTGCTGGAAACGTCTAAAAGCACTAAGTTAAAAGGCTAAGTTAGGTTAGGTTAATTTAACTTAACCTAGCCTAGCCTAACCTGACTTAACCTAACTTAACTCAACTGCTGGAAACGTCTAAAAGCACACCAGAGCCGTGTGCCAAGCCTTTCAAACCTACCACACAAGATAGGTGTGCTAGACTTTGGAGAACGTGTTGAATGCAATGGCGTCTGGCGCCACCATACGNTGCTGGAAACGTCTAAAAGCACACCAGAGCCGTGTGCCAAGCCTTTCAAACCTACCACACAAGATAGGTGTGCTAGACTTTGGAGAACGTGTTGAATGCAATGGCGTCTGGCGCCACCATACGGAGAGCGCAAGAACAAAACCATAGGAATAGAAAAGTCACAACTTTATTTCTTGTGTTTTTCAGATATTATTTGAAAATTTAGTATACAATTTCTCTCAATTGTATAATTTCTCATTTTACCACGTCTCATATGATTTCGCCCGCGCGGTTTCGTAGGATCGTTTCGCGTTTTAACATTTCGCGGTTCGTATTTCGCATTTTATCCATACCCCAAAGAAATAGGTGAACATAGTAATTGACATAACTAAGAAACGATATCGATTCCTGATTTCGATTTTGGCGGCATTTCAGTAAAGCAAGGGAAGCAGCTGGTCCATTTTCGGGTCAAAACATTTGATGTATTTTAAGTTTAAAAGCTATGCTGAACAATGACGGACAAGGAATTCAACTCCTTGCATAGAAAAATCAATGCTGGTTCATCAGACGGATGCTTGGAATTAGCAAAGGTAAATCAAAATAAGGAAACGTAGAAAGATAAATGTTCTTTTCTTTTTTGCAGAAAACGGTAAAATCTCCCGAGAAAGCAGTAACACTTCTTAACATATTAGTTCCCCAATTCAAACTCAACAAAAATTACTTGGAAAAGCCTGTTCGAAATGAGTTGATTCAATTTTGCTGCTCTATTTTGGGCAGTTTAAGCATAACTACACCACTAGAAAACAAGACCGAGAGAGAACAAATAGTAATTTTTTATCACGTTATCAGTGGGCTTTTGAACGAGGTAACTTTGTTTTTCTTTTCTTCTGTATTACTATTACAAACATCTTGTTTAGAATGAGACAACCTTGGCTCATAAACTGACGCCCTTTTTTATCCAGTCAATTCAATGCATTGTGAGCCAACAACATGAGCCTGCAACATGGAACACGTTTATCCAAAACATAGGTAGGTCTCCTTTACTAATTAATGTATTAAACAGTTTACAAATTTCCCAGAAAGTTGCTGTCATTCTCTGGCGATAATGTATAGCAAAAAAGAAAATTACGCAGAAGCCCTACAGTTTTACGACGCCTTTATGAGTATCACCTTTAAGTCTCGAAAGTTAAGCGCGCAGATGGTACAGTGCAAAGAACCTTTAAGGACCATAATTTTACTCTTACCTTTTAGAATGCAACTGCAGCATCTATTTGCAATGGAGTCTTTATTTGTCGTAAAGCGTTGTCGCAATGGTCTGAATTGCTGTATGATATCGCCAGGTTGTTGCGATATGAAGCCACAGATAACCAGACTTGGCGAAAAGTTGTTGGGAGATACTGGTGTTCCCTGAAAGATGATCTGAAGAAGCTCCAACATGAATTGCAGGTATGAAACAAATCCTTTAAATGTTAATAGACTAAAAACGTACATTAGAATTGTACTGTCGCTGGTATTTTAAGCATCAAAGGCATCGCTATTCGCGAATCAGAACGACAAGAATTACTATGGTGGGAAGTTAAAGCTTACCTCCAAACTAGGTATTTTCTACTGTAAGGAAATTTTTTACTTTGTTTTAATTTTTTACTATTTCCAGTCTCAACGTCAACCATTTGGTTCCCCTTAAAATTATATTAAAAGAGCTCGGCAATTTCCTTGCCTATAAAGGTGTGGTTTCTCAGCTGGAATCCTATTTTCATATGGCTACTACTCTGTTGGGCAAGGGCGAAACTTCGGATAGCAGATTCGACAAAGCTGTGATATTTGCCAAACAGAGTGTTTCTACACTTTCAAGTTTGGACACAAAAGTATTTTTTCTATTTTTTTTACAGACATTGTAAATTCCAAAAATTCTAAAAATGCTCGCTATAGGTACCAGACCCTGAAAACACGGCTATAAGACTGCAGTTGGCTTTGTCGTATTGGTTCAAATACTGGGCGGAATGGCACCGTTTACGAGCTAAAATCTGTACCGAGTTGGAGCGTCTAGGGCCGCTTTTGAAATCCGCCAAGGCCCCGCCTCCTGGTCAGGAAATGAAAGGGGAAACTGTCACCATCCCCGTGTATGAATATTTGGGCATTGACCGTGAGCAAAAACTGCTGCTTACATTAGAACAATCGCTCAAAACGTTTCAATCCGTCTCGCAAGTATGATTAAATAATAATTATTTTTTTAAAGGTTTTTTATAGTATATTTAAGATTTTTTAAAGATTTTTTTTAATAATAAATAATAATATTATATAAATATTATACAATAATTAATTATATAAATATTATATTCTGTTATATAAATAATTATATTTTTCAAAGTTTAAAAAAAAATCCTTGGTTCAAATTAGTGTGATTATCCTGAGGTTTTGATTACTCCTACACAATGGCAAATCTTAAGCTGTATCCGGTCCTTGGCGTGCGCCTTCGATTGCTATGGGCATGTCAATCTAAAGGCTGCAGCCTGGCAAACCTGCTTGGATTACGCGCGTCGTTTCGCCAACGCAGAATATATCGTCATAGGTATATAATTTAACATTTTCTTGGCTAAAATGGGTTTATATTTTATAAGCGTTTTTAATTATTGTTTCTTAGCGTGTTCGGAATTGCTAAAAATGGGATTCCAAGTTCCCGACGACTTACGCGCAGAATGTGATCAGTTCGTCCAGCAAGATTCCTTCAGGCTGTCAAATTACGTCAAAGCTAGTTACGCCGTTGCAATTTCGTGGAGCAAATTCCATGACGAAAAGGTAGAAATTATTGTACTTAAAAAAAAAATCTTTTTCTTTTGTGTGGTACATTTTAGTATGACGAGTGTAGGACATACATGAAGGAAATACAAAGCAAGAACGCCGCCATTAACAGTCCCTTAACAAAAAGCCTATATGTGGTTCACACAGAATTATTCTTGCTGGAGAGCCATTTGGGGGTCATTCCTGCCCAGTTTCGAGGTGGTAACCAAGACGATATTAACTTCCACGCCTTGGCACGCGTATCCTATGAAAAGGCGTACGGAACTGCCGTAAACTATGAAACTCATGCGAAAGAAATCGGATGGGGTAATAAAATTACACAAATGTCTAATTACAACTATCTATTTGTGCGTTCATTAAACAGTAAAAACCATTTCTGTTGTAGATTTTCCTGGCCAAGAACTTCAAATTACGGCCTTGGTAGCGCAGACGTTTATTTGGACGTTACGGTTAGCCTTGCACAATGGCCTGGCCTTTGATTTGAAAATCTACTCGAAGGAATTCGTGTCCTATATGCAGAAAAGGGCACTCACTTACAAGTAACTCGTTTATAATCTATTTCTAATATAATCTGTCTCGTTTATAATCTAAATCTTTACACTCTTGTAGGACAGTGGAAGGATTGCTGTACCGTTGCCAGAGCGATCTGCTGTACGAAAACGCCGAAGACTGTCTGCTCACAGTGACGTCAGTGTTGCAACTTTTGGGTCTCCATAGTAAAATATCCATTCGCCATCCGGAACAGGCCCTTGAGGTCATTCGATCTGATCATTCCTCGAAAGACAACTTAGTTTCGGCCGAGACCTTGCGCGCCTCTTCCAACGTTTTGTTTTCACCGGTGGCAACATTCGAGTCTTCCACCAAGTCCCGGAATGCAGGAAGCAAACTTGAGCCCTCAACTCTCCCAAAAGCATCCAATTGGCAGTTATTTCCCGGTACGACCAACATGGGCAGCTCTCCTTCATTGAAACGAAATGAAGAAGTGACGTTACCCGCTTGGTTGTCCCATAGTCGCAGTTGTCGCTGCATAGACTGCGAAAATTTGCTTTTATGGTGGCTGGCGATGACTTTAATCGGAATCCAGGGTCGTTGTCTTAGTCTGCAGGGATTTGATGCTGGAGCCGTCACAGCCTTTGAGAAAAGTTGGGACTTGCTGCAGCGATTTCTGCAGAAGCGTTGTTTTAAGCTCTCTGTGGAGGGAGAAGGCGTATCCAGAAGTTTATGTTATACCCAGAAGAACAGCGAGCAAGATTTGGAGCAGTTAGTTACTCGCATTGGGGATTTGAATCTGGCGGCAATTAAGTGGCAAGTACCGATCGAGGCATGGATTCAACCAGTGATCTTGTGCGGGGCCACTAACCAACTTGAGTCCGTGGCTCACCTGGGAGCCACCAATCATCCGGAGGAAGCGAGAGTGGCACTACTGAGCCTAAAGAATCGGTTACTAAGTCAGGATTTGCCCTTACGTCTGGGACTCGAAAGTATCGATGTGTTGTCACGCTTTGCGCTTCAGTTTCACCTCTTGGAAGGAAATATTAACAACATTACAGGCCAGACAGTTCCGGAACCAACTAACCAGCCAGTATCAACCTTCAAGCTGGTCGTGAGCGATGCAGACGAAGGCCAGATTTCGAAAATGGAGCTTTCGGGATCCAGGGAAATTGACGGTGTTGCTGTGGAAAGATCCGTGACACCAAAAGCGCCCATCCCGATCCCGAAGTTTAAAGCTAAGGCAGCAATTAAGGGGAAGAAAGCAGAAAAACGGAATCCTTTGTTCCTGTATATCAACGAAAGCGATTCTGACGAAAGGACCAAGAGCGACAATGAAGAGATTGCGGAATTTTTTGCTAAGAATCGTTTGAAACTCAAACATAGACTGCTGGTCATTGAAAGCGACGATGAAGAGACGGAAGAAGAAGAAGTTGAGGAGAAAGTGGCCAAGAAATCCGTCCGGCCTCGTCCAACTCCATCAAAAAAGAAAGTAAAGGTAGAGGAGGAGGAGCTTAAACCAAAACGGGTCCGGGTAACCGGGAAAATAACAAGTGCAAGTGCCACTGCTAGAGCGAAGAAATTGGTGCAGGTTGAAGAAGATGAAGACGTCATCCCGCCCACTGACGAAGAAGACGATAACAAGTCCATCCTTAAAGCAGTACGCAAACCGGAAAAGGCTGCAAAGAGTGGGAAGATAAAAGCGGCCAATCCTAGTCACGACATTCGAGAGAAAGCGAAAGAAAATGACGTCGTTGATCTTTCAAGTGGAGACGATAGCAAAAAACCCGCTGCTGTTAAGAGTAAAGTGGTGAGAAGAAATGGTAAAAAAGCTACCGGTTTGCTAACCGATAATCCTGGTACTGAAACAGACGAAAAGGGCTCAGATGATGACGTCATAGCCATTCTGCCTAGTGACGATGAAGAGCTGAACGCAGGACTAGGATCCACCGCGAAGACGAAGACGAAGACCAAGAATGTTACTCAGGTAAAGAAAGAAACTTTGGTCGTGAAGAAGGCCCTTTGAGTGAATCTATAAATGTATTGAAAATGGGAAGCAGACAGAGGGACGACTCGATAAAAGGACTCTGTGTACCCAACACAAGGAAGCCGGTCCCTGACAGACGGACGTCAGGTCCATAGACATTTAAGGGACCGATAGAATTTCGAGTTTAAAAAGTCTCTGCTCATTGGTTAAGCGCCAGTGAGATTAGAAAGTGCTTAAGCTGTATTTAAAAAATACGTCACAAGGACTCCGGAACCCGACAGAAGGACACCTAAGCCAACGTAACCTAACCTAACCTTGTGACGTTATTTTTCAATACGGCTTAAGTATTGGCGCTCACTAACGCTTAACCAATGAGAAGAATTGTTAGACTCGAAATTCTATTGGTACCTTGAAAGATTATGGACCTAGCGTCCTTCTGTCGGAGCCCGGCGTCCTTGTATCGGGTACAGGGAGTAATTTTGTTGTGTCATCCTTGTGTCGCGTTGCCCTATTGTCGAGTCGTCCTGTGTCGCTTTGCTTTGACAATTTCTTATTTATCTTTTCATTAAAATAGGTTAGACGAGTGCAGGGAGATGTGAACCTTCGCCGGCGCCAACTCGCTGATGGTGCTGCTGCTAGTGGTGCAGAGCCTGTTGAGCCTAGGAAAACTCGGAAAAAACTAGCCAAGAGCCCGTTTGTTTTGTGAAACATAGAATTTTGTATATGGAAATGTGAAATTCTCAGGTGCCTTAATTAATGTTTTGTAACGCTACCTTAAGCCGTTTAGTGAAAGGTTTTCGTCCTCAGTATTGCTAACTGGGACACCGGGAATAAACTATGCTCATAAAATTGGTTTAATATTTAATCAAATTAATTTACTTAAAATATTAAATGAATAGTACAGAAAAAAAAATAGTTTAATTAAAATTGTTAGCTTATTAGGATCGCAATTTTTATTGATTTATTTTGTTCCTAAAGAGCTGATGGTTAATTGACCGGCAATTAGTAGGCCAACGAAGTGACAATGAAAATCATTTTCAATTCTTAATGGGGGGTTAACCTTGGTTTGTATGCGTAATTTGTCTACAGTCTTCTTGCGCAATGCATAAATGTCTTCGTCAGATACACCAGTATTTGAAAAAACTATCTGCAGTCACTTTCACACAAAGTTTTCCGTCAAATCTGGGCCGGAATCGTTGACCACAAACCAACTTAAAACAAAACGGTTTTCACCACCTTCCCCTTAGGAAAAGAGGAGCTCGGTTTTTTAAAAATTTACCTACAAACAATACCACGATACCTGAAAAACCACGTGAAAAAAACAAAAAACGAGAATGACAAATTCTTCACAAGTAGTCCTGCTCGTCCATTGTATCCAAGTTCCATGCTTGAAGCCTGCTGTAAAGCTCCCAATTCCGAGAAAGTCCGAGCCAATGTGCAACAAATTTCACAGGACAAAACCCCCAAAAAGGAAGGCTAGAACCTCCCGACGCTTTTCTTTAATTAGAGTCACCCAACAAAGTAAATTTGTTACCGTCCGTAAATACCTACCAAAAATAACAAGAAACTATAAGATCCAAACATTAGAACTAATTTAGATAATTTACCGGGGGGCGAGGATCCTCGTATTTTTTTATAGTTGCCTCTTTCGAGGACGTTCGTTCAGGACTGTGGCGGCGAGGAGCAGGACGCTCATCCCGATCGCGATTGTAGCGCTCTCCACTGTGATCATTCCGGTAGCGGTCTCTGTTTCCGTCACTGTGGCGCTGTGGTGGGCCGCCTTGGCCTCTGTCTCCACCCCCGCCTCCTCGTCCTCTATATTCTCCTCGCGGACGTTCGTCACGCCCATAGTCAGGTCGCCTGTTTCCATAATCCCCTCTTCCACCGCGAGGATAGTCATCTACGATAAGCAAATAAAAACAAAGCCGATGTTAGACCATCTTGTAATTATTAATAGAAAATAACAAGATAATCCAACCTCCTCCTCCTCGTTTGGGCCGGTCGTCATAACCTCTTCTCGCCTCGTACGAACCTCTAGTATCTCTGTCTCTGGGAGCACTCGGACGATCCCTAAAACGATCTCCGCCGTCATGGCGGCGGTCGCGGTCTACGTCTCTGTCCTTTTCCCGGTAGTCACGATAGCCTTCTTTTTCTCTATAGTCCCGATCTCCCCGATCTCGGGGACGATCTTCGTCACGGGGGCGTTCTCGCTCCCGTTCGCGTTCCACGGGCTTTTCGTCATGCTCTTCCTCCTCTCTTTCTTCCTGCAGAAGTAAAAGAAAGAAATATGCATATCTAGGAAACCTTTCGTATTCACGAAAGTCTTTAAGTATGGAATGTTTCAAATGGTACGACCAAGAAAGCTAAATTAGCATCCCTGGTGTCTTCCATTGAACGTTTGCTCTAGGGTACTTGACAACGACAACACCATAATAAATATTGCCGTTAAATAGTTCTCGTACCCAAGTTAATCGCAAAATATAGTGGCAGAATGAAATATTGACAATGTACCTGTGGCGACACTTGTAGTTTTCTGGACCACGCACTTTCTTTAGGGAGTGGAGCCAACTGGACACGAGGCTTTTCGCCTTTGGAGGGGGGTGGGGTGGGTGAACGTGTGCGTTCGCTGTCGCGACGTTCTCTTTCCCTTCTAAGAATGAGAATTTACATTAGATACATTTTTCCTTGTTTCTACTATTTATTACAATAAAGAATGGAATACTGGTATTGGTATAAAAACTCAAGACGATACATTAAAGGGGGAATCAAGTGCAAAAAAATAAAAAAAATATGTTATAGAGGAGACCAAAAGAAGTGTTCTGGCTGAAGAACCCCTATGTCAATTATGCATATTAACCGAGTAATTAATTATTTAGCGGTTTTAGTTCCGCCCCCTTCCTCCAAAATTCAAATTTTCCTATCCTTATAACATGGGAGGACAGTTGGCCGGAGAGCTAGCGCCTCTACCTATTAGCGCATTCAAAATCGGACCTTCGATTTATAGGGACGGCACCATTATCTTTCTTTTGAATGCTCAAGCTAGTCTGTAGGTGCTTTGGATAATTTACAAGCTCGATCACAAAGAACTGACTTTTTCTTCGCGAATATTGGCAATTATTTTCTTCCTTCCCAAAATTTTTCAAGCGCGAATAATTTTTACTAGTTAACGTTGTTCTATTATTTTTAGAATAAAGAGTAGAAAAAGTATAAATAGAATAAATAAAAAGGCATGAATAGAATACTGGCAAATATTTTCTTCCTACCCTTCAGATTCGCCACGGCTGACTGGGCGTTCGCGCTCAATACGACGAGGTTCTTCTTGCAATTTCTCTTCTTCCTTCTTACGAAGTCTCTGCTCGATCTCCTTCTCTCTGGCAGTGGTGTCCACGGGCTTGGCGCCGCCAAAAATGGAGGCCTGCGTGGCTGTTGAAGCGGGCGCATCCACTTCTTCTTTGGGAGCAGCAGCCACCGACCGAGGCGCCAACACTAAACGTGGTCGCTCTTTTGGAGCCTCCCTTTCGCGCTCCCTTTCGCGCTCACGTTCAGGCTCGCGCTCTGGTTCGCGACGTTCCCGCAGTCCACTGAAGCGTTCGTCACTCTCTTCTTCCCCACCACGTTCTCTGAACTCGCGTCGAGGACCTCCTCCACCGCTACCAAATCCGCCCCTCTCACGGTCACCTACAATTGAAAAAAAAGTTAAATACCCATTCAAATAGAACGGAACCAAACCCTGCAAGACAGAAACCCTGCAACCCTGAAAGTGAAAAAGAACCACAATAAAATACCATACAAGGCTTACCATAATCTCTCTCTTTAAAGCCTCCGCCGCCTCCACCCCTGTCAAAGCCACCGTTCCCGCCGCGTTCAAACCGCCCACCAGAGCCTGCATGAACAGATAGGTACACATTAGGCCAACCACCTCAGAAAGAAACCCCACTGAATAGATTCAGAAAAATTCTCGAAGCAAAACTTGACCCGGACTTCTTTTCCATGCTCCATAACCACATTTTTACCTTTGTCACCGCCAAATCGGTCGTCTCGGCGTTGCTCGAAGTTAGAGCCTCTGGAGAATCGCTCGTCTCTGGATCCAAAACTGGATTCATAGCGTTCTTCGCGGGGAGGACCACGCCCAAAACCACCACGATCTCTATCTCTGTCACCACCGCCGAAACGATCGCGTCCAAAGCCGCCTTCTTGCTCTGTTACACGATACATTTTAGCAATCAGTACGAAGCTTTACAAATTGAATGCAATACCCCTACGCTCTGATGGAGGGGGGCCTTCTCGAGGAGCGCTACGCCAGTCGCTATCTGGGGTGCGATCAGCTTGTTCTTCACGCTCACGAGGTTTACGTGGACCTCTTTTATCTTCCTCATCGTTCTGACCAGCCACATCGATGCGAATCTTGCGGTTTTTAATCATCTACAAGCGTCAACGAGATAACAAATGAAGTCCCGAAACGAAGAAATGATGTAGAAGATTTTAAAGAGAGTAAACGCTTACTAAATCGCTCATTCCTAAAGCCTCGACCAACTCTTGTCTTTCCTCAAACTCTGCATAGCCGAAACCACGCAACCTGCCACTGTCAGTGCCACCATCGCGCGGAAGCCTCACCGAGACAATCTACAAAGGAAACTGGTTAACTTCCTATCCTTACTTCGTACTAGATGAATAAATAGAGCTTGGTTTACCTTTAATCCTTTGAAGAAACGAACAATGTCCTCCGTATCAATGTCAAAAGGAAGATTTGCTAGGTAAGCGGTATAGGGAGGATTTCTCGGTAGCTTATTCTCATCCAAATCGCCTCCGCGGGCTGCTCTTGGAGCCGAAGGCAAGATAATGCGCTCTTTCGAAATTGGAGGCGCATAGGTTTCTATAAGAAACGAAAGAAGCAGCATTAAACTGAAAGTATTATGTGACATAGACCATACCTTCACTCTCCATTTCGTCTGCCCAGCTGCTGCTTCCCATCCCTCCTTTAGGAACCATAATCACAGTCTGCCCAGATCCCACATCTTCTTGACCAGCAGCTAGGAAGTCTCCTAGACCTAGTGTTACTCCCTTCGACTTCTTTCCTTTTTTACCTGCAACACACGAGAGAAGCAAAAGCCACCATTAGCACTTGTCTAAAAGTAAAACAGTAAAAGCAAAAAGGTGAGGAAACGAAATATCAGTGGGACTGAAAACGACCCCAAACAAAACACATCGCAAACTCGGTCATCCCGACCCTTTCGTGGTAGTTTTTAACAACCAAAAGGGAAACGGGTCATATTAAATACATCTCGTTAGTAAAAAGGTAGCAGAAGCTACTGCTAAATCACTATTTCACACAGAGCACATGGAAATTATCACTTACCAGTGGAAGCCATGTTTGGGCAAAGGACTCAGCGATTGGTTCCGCCACCTAGCGTAAATAGCAAAAATGAAGCAACGTCGCTAGAGCATAAAGTAGATTTTTTATCTGATTAGCAAGTGCGACAATTCAAAGCGTACGTTCTGGTAAAACGACATAGTTCTCAAATGGATACCCCTGAGAGGTGGTAGACGCGAATATTATAAAACTTTGTCAACTTTAAATTGGCTGACAGGGCCAAAAATAAGCAATAAGCATTAATTACCGTTCAATCAAGTTAGTTTTTTTGGCTTCTTTTTAAACCTTACTACTGCGGATATCTTTACAGATCATGACTCAGCATGCCAATGAGACTAGTCCAGAGCAGCTTATAATGCACGAATCTGCAAGTTTGGGGATTTCTTCCCCAGGGTCTCCTCATCACCCTCATACCAAACGAAATGAGTCTTTTCCCCTGGAGGTCACGGAAAAGGTATTGCAATTTTCCTTTTTCACAGAAAGCTATAAGATTTGTGTAACTAGCAGCTTAGCAACACGGAACGAGTGATTACTAGTTTAGCAGCTGGGGCAATGGCAGGAGCGTTAGCCAAAACAGTTATAGCCCCTCTCGACAGGACCAAGATCAATTTTCAAGTAAAATTCTAAATTCCTGAAAGAATATGTGACTAAGGGATATGTACTTTTTTAATTAGATAGCAAAGCGGAAGTTTTCGGCTCGGGAAGCATTCGGTTTTCTAAAACATAGTTACCGGCAAGAAGGAGTTTCTAGTCTGTGGCGAGGCAACTCGGCCACCATGGCCCGCATCATTCCCTATGCGGCTATTCAGTTCTCTTCACACGAACAGTGGAAAAGAATATTGGTTGTGGATGTAGAAGGAAAGGAAAAGTATACAACGCTTGTTCCTTTTTTTGATCGCACCAACTGCAATAACAGCTTTGTTTCTTAGAGCGAGCTCTGTAGCACGGTTTGCGGCAGGATCGCTGGCTGGCGTTACCTCGCAAACGTGCACTTATCCCTTGGATCTGGCTAGGGCTCGTATGGCCGTTACTAAACGTTGTATGTACAGCTCATTATTGCAAGTACCTGATTCTATTCTTAAAACCCTATGTTTATAGAGAGTTTTAAAAAGTGTTTCTATATCTTCAGGTGTTCATCAGAATCTGGCGCGATGAAGGGCCCCGTAGTTTGTACCGAGGCTTCACGCCTACCATCTTGGGAGTCATTCCCTACGCGGGCACTAGTTTTTTTACGTACGAAACTCTGAAAACATACCATTACGGTATGCTAATCATATCTCTCTTGGAAACTAGCTAATTTAAGCGTGTTAATGCAGAACGTACTGGCCATAATCCCCCCAATCCGTTTGAACGTTTAGCATTTGGGGCTATTGCAGGATTACTGGGCCAGTCGTCATCATATCCGCTTGACATTGTACGGAGACGTATGCAAACCGCGACAGTAACCGGGGGAAATTATGAGACAATATGGGGCACACTGAAACATGTGTACAAGTAATTAGCGCGCGTTTTATGAGAAGGCATGAATAATTCACGAGTGAATGTTTTAATTAGGGAGGAAGGAATCGTACACGGGTGGTACAAAGGATTGAGCATGAATTGGATCAAAGGTCCCATCGCGGTGGGCATTAGTTTCTCGACGTTTGATACCATGCAAGATTTCTTGCGACGACTTCCTGCCTTTCGCGAACGATAGCATAGGACAATTCTATAACCTAATACTGACAGCTCAAAGCCTGACTCCTTTTCCGTCGTTGCCGTCTTTTTGGCAATTGTGTAGCCCACACCAAAAGCCTTCTTTAGCGTTTGCATATCCACAAGGATTTGCCTTTTTTTAAAGTAAGAAATGGAATTCGGCTTAGTGCCTTTTGAATCGGGTGCTAAAAGTGTTCGCATGAGAGAAGCTGTGATGACCAACCAGAAACTCGTGTTATGTCGTCTTATTACCTGGATACTTAGAAATAGGATAGTGTTGAAAAGGTGGAAAAAAGCCGGAAACGAGCATCAGCAAGTGCCAATGCAATTTTTAGTTACGTTTAATGTAGTGTACTGCCAAGTATACCTCCAAAGTTTTATTAATACAAAGACTGCTATGTAGCACACCTTAAACTTGGGTATTTTGGTTTAGAATTTATTAATATTTAAATGTGTTTCAAAGCCTAAAATCTAGCTTATTAATTTTTTAATGCCGAAGAAATAAAAAAATATCGAAAATCAACGGACGGACGATAAGGCCAAAACGAAGATCGTTAACCTACGAAGGGATTTTTCCTCGCTATTTTCTATTCCCTATGTGTCATGTGATACCAGCCAAACACATGATCAGAAGCGATCCTTCGTAAACTGTCAAGGAATTTAGCGTTTACATTTATAATAACAATGGCAGTGGCAGCAGCTAAAGGCAAACTGATCGCAGTCATCGGAGATGAGGTACATCTATTCACTTTCAAAAAAAAAATATGAAATTACAACAAATTTTACCCCAAAATGTAGGACACTTGTGTGGGCTTCTTGCTGGGTGGCATTGGAGAGATCAATAAACATCGTCAGCCGAATTTCATGGTTGTAGATAAAAGTAAGATATATTTTCAACTTGGGTATGAACTAAATAGCAGTTTCTTCCGTCTGAATATAGATACTAGCGTAGGGGAGATAGAAGAATGTTTCAAGAGATTCTTGAAGCGAGACGACATAGACATTATTCTCATCAACCAGAATGTAAGTTCCAAGTGTTCGAAATAAACTATGTTCAAAATAAACACGAAAGAGCCCTTCGTAGGTTGCTGAACTAATTCGTCACGTAATTGACTTGCACCATTCACCCATTCCTGCCGTATTGGAGATTCCTTCTAAGGACCATCCTTACGATGCCAGTAAAGATTCTATTTTGCGACGTGCCAAGGTAAAATAAACAACTAATTTAGTTCATTAAAAAATTTACAACGTGTACTTTCTAGGGTATGTTCACGGCAGGAGATTTGTAGAAGACGAGTAAAGAAGACCGAGCGAGAAAACTTTGGTTAGCTATCCTGTGGGATGCGTTTTGTGTATAGAACTTCTGTTTGGCTGTCCTATTGTACCATGTACATTCCCATTCTTTTCGGCCGTAATACAGGCATTCGGTGTTATACCCTAAAACATTGACCTGACAAAGCCGAATCCGTTTGGGTAACCAAGGTTCTAACGAGATTCACAAGTCTTGTAAACAGATTCTTCCCCTTAGCTGCATTAAACTGAATCAGATAAACGCTCTTGACGTATTTCTCTCCGATTTCAGCCATTTCTGAAACACAGACTTCAGGAAGATTATCTTGCGTGCATATTATGACTAGATTTCCATACTCGGAAGAATCTAAAGCCTCCAAGCAAGCCAGAAGATTGAAATCAGCAAAACATTCACGGAAAATAACGTGTTGCTGAAATCTCTGGGATATTTCAGTCCGACTAAGGCAAAGGTGTGCAAAATGAGTCCTCAGTCCCGCCACAACTTCTTCTTTGGCCCCTCCCATACTAGGACCCTCTACCAACACGACATTTTCTCCTATAACAAGTTTAACGAAACGATTCAGTGCGTAATTTGTTGAAGTATTCTTTACCAATTCTACGTTACCAGTTAGCATTTCTTTTGCAAGTACCAGATCTTTGGGATAAGTTACTTTCCACAACTCTTCTCCTCCAGGCAGTAATCTGGCCGCCACCTGTCCATACTTCAAAGCCAGTTGCAAGCATTCGGTTCCTTTATCAAGTTCATCGTCATCTGCCTTAAATTAAACTCAACTTGTAGTTAAAAAGTTTTAAATTGGATTACACTGTCGTACTTGCTTATACGCTTCCCATAAAATTTCCCAACGAAAAGCTTGGGGCGTTTCGCTAGCTCGGTAGAGATCCCGTTGCAAGACTTGTTCTAAGACATCTTCGTCATTCCGGGGTTTGATAACGGTGGATACCAAAGGTCGCACATAGCTGGCCGCTCCTTCACGAAAAGCAGCTTCAATTAGGTCGACCAGATTAACCGGGATAAAGGGTCGTACCGCATCGTGTACGAGGACAACGTGCGGATAAGCCTGACGCGAGATATGTTCCAAGCCAGCAAGAATGGAGCGATGTCGCGAACTGGACCCTTTCACGAAATTCACTTTAATATCGAAGTCTAATTTGAAACATTTGGAAAAGTATGGCTGCAGTAAAGCATGGGCAGATTCTACGTTGTCAACTACGAGGATAATTTTCTCGATACAGTCAATTCTAAGTAAACCTTTCACGGCGTAGCAAAGTAGCGGTTTGCCTTTGATGATAGTGTACTGTTTAGGCACGGCATTGGCGAACCGTTCACCACAGCCTGCCGCAGGTAACACCGCTATTGCTTTGAGATTCTGCAAATTCGCCATTGTATTTTCTGTTTACACTCCTACTTAAATTCCCCGCCTTTCCAGGATGAGTAACGAGATTAATTGCCCCAGCTTCGCCCTGCCACAATTTCCATCGCGATAGGAAGGGATTTTTCCCTACTACATTTTCTTGTTTATATTCGTAGTCATCAATATTGCCAGCTGTGACATGCTCTGTTTTCAATATTAAATCTTTTAAAAATTCGTGATTTGCCAAAAATAAACTGATACAATTACAAACATGCAGGTACGAATTAGTCTGTTTTTTCTTAACTTTCTTAATTATTATGAAATTTTTCAAAACGTTTAAATTAACATGTTTACTCAGAACAGAAGAATAACAATAAAATAAATTCGCCTTTCAGGGAAAAAAGCAAAAGGATATTATTTAATTTATTGTAAGTTAAGTTATCAGTCTTTATATGATGTATCATTAGGACCAAGAGATGCCAATTGATATTCAGTGCCCGAAATTATTGGATTGGTTATTGAGTAGACGTCTGTGTCCCAAAACTTGGCACGACCAAGCATTATCAATTCGCGAAAAAATCAACGCTGCAATTCAAGACATGCCTGAACATAAAGATATCACCCAACTCCTGTCAGGAACATGTAAGCCTCATCAAAAAAATTTTAAACAATAGAAAAAGTCTTTTAAAGCCATTTTCTCCGTTACTTTTAGATATAAATTATTTTCACTGTTTGCAAATCATTGATATTCTCAAAGAAACTGAAGCGGATACAAAAAACATATTTGGGCGATACGGCTCCCAACGGATGAAAGACTGGCAAGATATTGTACGTTTGTACGAAAAGGATAACGTTTACTTAGCCGAAGCTGCTCAAATCCTGACCCGAAACGTGACCTACGACATTCCAGGCATCAAACGCCAAATGGCCAAGTGCGAGCAAGTCCAGCTGGTAAATCAGTCTAAAGCCTGGACCGGAACTACGTTTAGAAATGTCTTTTTTTTTGTCAAAAGGAATGCGAACGCAAAGAGGCCGACTGCTTGAAAAACGCATCCGATTTGCGCGACAAGTATTACGCGTCTTGCAAGCAGATTGGCATCGAAGGCAAACACGTGAAACGGGAATTGGTAAACCTGCTCCAGGACCTGCCGGGGCTCTATACCGCGATTGCCAAACAAGTCGACGTCCTAAAAGAACCTCGTCACTTGTATCAGCAATTTGTCGCGTATATCCTCGAAAATCCTGTTATGGAAGATGATACCTGCTTGCCCTTACTTGAGTATATCATGGGTATGTGTCTTCCACCTGTGACGAAAAAAATATTCATATAAATTGTAATAAGACAATAACAGAGCATGGCAATACGACCACGTACGAATGGCGTTATGGAGAAGCTCCTTTGAAAATTGAAGAACCGCCCATCAATATCCAGTTGGAAGATGAAACATCAGCTCAAGATAACAAAGTAAGTTTTCTGAGAAAAAAATAGGGAGAACGATTTTTGTATTTAATTTCGTGTGTGTAGATCAATTTCGGCGATGGGGTTGACCTTGATGGAGCGAATGCCGGTATTGATTTCGGTGAAATAAGCTTGGAGACAGGTAAGAGTAGATAAGAAACAATTGGTGACGCATGTAAGAAAAAAAAAACAGCAACACAACAATGGCCACAGCTATTAGGGGCTTGTAAAGTTGCTAATTTACTTTTTTTTTTAAGGGGACATTGATTGGGGTGCGATGGATGCGGCCGCTGAGGTAGACCCGAGTTCTGTAGGCGAGTTGGATATGGGAGACCAAGTGGAAATGAGTGGTATTGTTGTCGAGGAAACGGGTATTGAAGGCGGGGTTGCCCGTGAAGCGGAAGCGTTAACCCTTTTAGATGCTGTTCAGACACGCAATCTTTTCACCGATGAGTTACTTGAAGTAAAAAGCCATGTCATTTTTGGGTTGAATCTGTTATTTTATGTTGGTTTTATTTGGGGGATCAGTTAGACGCGTTTCTGGTTCAAAGAATCCAAGAAAACACGAGTCAAGGGCAGAATTTTAGTCTCACCCAGTTACCTACCGCACTACAATTGTCGAGTGATCAACTTAGCAGTATGCTCGCTGATGTCCGGTCTATTTTGCGTCTTTTGAACGATATTAAGCTGCAACACCTTGCTTTGATCCGTGCTTCACCCAGGTAAGTCGTTAATTTTCTATTCAAATGACGTAATAGACAGTTGAATGTCTCTTAAATATTGTTTTCCTTCAAAAAATCACTATTGAATCTAATTGAGGTAACTTTTATTTGCCTTTCTCTCAGTTTCTATGAATTCTTGTTATTTCTAAAGTATTTCGTTATAAAATAGTTTGTATAAAAGTCAGAAACTGAGTACAAATTAAAAACGTTGATGGAAAAGGCATTTGTTATTTACGTTATCAACTGTATATGCTTCAACTGACAGTTCGCTGCTTTTTTCAACCATTTAAAGTTGATTTCTATAGTTTCTTTTGAATTTTCGAACTTGTCGTGCTTTACATGACAAAATTTGACCAAATGTAATCGACTCCTAGTCAATACCCGAGTTTGTCGAAATTTCTAGTTAATGTTTTCCAGTTTTCAAATCGGATATCGGCATTTGATATGAATTTGCAAAAACTTACGAATAGTGCCTTTCCAACTTTGGGGTGATTTCAGGTACGTGGACCGATTAGCATTATCTTTGCAGCAGAAAATGCAGTTAGCGGATAAAATGGAAGCGTCGCGGGAAAAGGCGGAGCGCCGTCGGAAGGACGCCAGTGCTGAGCAATGTATTTTGCAGCCCAAGTTGCAAATCTTAAGTGCTAGGAGCAAAGTTTTGAAAAGACAGGTGATTTTGACATGTTAACACTTGGGTCTTGGTTAATTTAGTAAATTTCGTTTTTAGCTGGAAACGGACATCGGTAAGCGATACAAGAATCGTTCGGTGAGCATCATGGGTGCCGGCGTGTAAATTCGGTCTTCAAATGTAATGTACGTTTCAAGTGCAGTGTTTGTGCTTTGTCGAAAAGGGGGTGACTGGCAAAAGGGGATATAATACAGATCTTATTTGACTTGAAATAACAAGCTTTCGGTTTTTGTTTTCACGTCTGAGCCGCCAACATACGTGAGTGTTAACTGGGTAAAATCCCAATGTGGATAAGAAAATTCTATTTCTATAGATATTACTTCACACACTTCTAGAGATATCAGTTCACAGTATTAAAATGAAATTGGTTCATTGGTGCCAATGATTATATGAGAAAATGAAGAACAATATTGCTAAAATGTCGAGAAGTTTATAGTAAATTTAACAAGATAATTTATTTATATTTTTGTGTATTCTAATGGTCTAGTTGTTTACAATATTTATTTTATCATTTTTGGAGATATCAACTGTAATATAACTTCCCAGTTTCATGTTTAACTTGTCATATTTCGAACACGTTAAGATTATTAGTGGCATAAAAGGTGCTTCAAATGTTAATATTGTAACTACAGAAATTTTTTGCAGTGTAAACATATACATACTCGTATTTACAAACTGAGTTACAAACTTCTCAAGTTACAGTTCTCTTAAAGAAAAATGGAAGATATATTAATAAAATGCTATGTATAGAAGTATTAAATTGCAATAACAACATGGGATTGGAAAAATGAGGGGTTGAGACTTAATCCTTATTAGGCATTGGTTAAACCGACGCTACTCAACACAAGACATATACGACATTCAGAACTACATCTTAGACATAAATCAAGTCTTGCTTGAGGAAACGAAACAGCCCTTTCGGTGACTCACATTGAGATTTTCCCGGCTGCTAAATTAATTCAGAAAATTACAATTTAAAAACATGCTGGTTCGGAGCGTTCTAACTACTGTACATTAGAACCTGTGCAATTTAGAAATTAAAAGAAGTCGAGATTCTGTTTAAATATAAACCACATTAATTCCCTTCATTTACTGAAATTCGTTATTATTTTTGAAAATTAAAGATGAATATTACATTAAGGCTTCATATAAAAGAATATAGCTTACACAAAATTGAAATTAGTTCAGATCTTCGGTCGCTTAACTGGACATTTTCTAATGCTTTCTTTTTCCAGTAAAGAAATAGTAAAATTACATTAAATTTATAATTTTACAATATGAAAACAGGTTTGGAAGCTAATCCACTGTTGGCCTATATGCATGATTGCAAATAAAGTAATAATCGGCTTTCGAGTTAGAAAATTGTAATAATTACGTATATAATCACTGCAAATTTACGGATATTTTTGTACGTTGTACACGGTATCTTCAGTTCTTATTTTATACAACTCAAGACATGATGCAGATCTTGTTTGACTTGGTTCAACAAATATAAGCTTTCCGCGTTTGGTTTCTCTCCCTTTGGAAATTCGTTACATTGGGCTCTTTTTAGAAAAAACAGACCCTATTTACATGGCAGGACCTCTGGTTTAAATTCGAATAGTATAAGTTAAAAAAAAAGACCAGAACCCGGAATGCTAGAGCTTTTTATCCGGGTCTTTTGTGTGTATGAGCTAGTTTTTCCTTATCCACGACTTGTCAGCGCAGCTGGAGAATTCACCGAATTTTGCTCATCCTGAGCAGAATTTGCAGAAAACGTACGCGTAAGTGCAGCAAAAAGGCGGTAAAAATGCAAGAAAAAAGGCAGACTTTACTAGACTGTTATAAAGTCTCAAGGAGACAAACATGTCGGCAGCATCCCCGGAGTCCCAGCGTCCCGGGGTATTGTGCACCAGACCTTCGCACGCATGGCACGGTTGGGGAAGGGCGGGTAAATCGTCGTAATTGCCCGGGACCGCGGGACTCAGTCCCCACTCTTCCCCGGAGGCGGGGTTTCCCGCCGCCATTACTCCTATTTTAGGCAAGATCCTCCGTTACCTAAGCAACCGCCGCCACGCTGCCCGACCCTTAACCCAATCCGTTCATCCGGAAACCCATTTTAGCTCCTCTAGAACGCAGCATTGGGCAACCAGTGCCGCATAATTTTATACTCCATTTTGGTGCTCTTCTCCCATGCTCGTTTCGTTTAGCTAGGGACGTTGCTAGAATGGATCAAAATAGATCGATTTTCCAATGGGTAAACAAGGGATACATTATTTCTGTGAACCTTCATTAGCCATGTAATAAAATTTAGAAAATAAAGAACATCAGCTAAGGATCATTTCGGGTGTTTTTGGTCACGTTAGGCTTAGGTTTGACACGAACCAATGGGCGACGAAGCCCAGCCCTGTTCCCACGATAGGCCTACCTAACATTACACACTACAGCCTGGTTCTATTGGCGAGTCAAGTGTTTCCCGTCAAAAACTGATACTCAGTTTAAGAATGTTTGTTGCGGAAATTATCTGTTTTCTTGTTATTTGTTACGATGCTAGAACTATGTCTAAGCGACGGGTAAGGCTTAAAATCGATTAATGGCAGGGGAAACACTTTTTGGGCTTGGACGATCAAGGGAACTATTTCCAGCACCAACCACGCAGGCCGCACCCCTTTTCGGTTATTTCAGAGGCGATTACGTTACAGTTCGCTAAATTAAACCCACAAATTAAAATCAATTTATGTTGTTAGCCTCAGTAAATAGCAATAAGTTCCAGTTCGTATCCGAATATCAAGACTCCGTACTTCCCTTGTATTATTGTATTTCTGATATCCGCAAATACATTGGCACATTTTTACGTCCCACATAAATGGCGAGTCACATTGCTCATAGATTTTTTAACATTTATTTTACTTTCCCTAGATCACCAATAGCTTAGCATATCTTAGCAATACCACCGCAACTTACGATTATTTCTTTTGCAACAATTGGGCCAGCTTTTTATTGTTTTTCTTGTCCAAAGTCAGAAGCGAAGGGGCAAACATTATGGAGTCGTTGAGAGCCCCGCAATGAGGCCACAAAGTAACCATTAAAAGCTTTTACCCAATATACAACGTTGTCGCCTTATTCCACCTCGACGTTTACCCAGACACAAGGCCGCAGCGTTTTTCCCAAGAAGGCGAAAAGCAGACGAAATTAAACAACGTGGAAAAAGTGAAGAAAAAATAAAAAAGGGCCCCGAAAAAGCAAGATACCAACGTCTGTATATAATACGGTATCCTAAGCGAAAAGCACGCACACACACACAACACATACACACAGAGAGATCCATACTAACATGCCCAGTTTTAGGGTCATTTTGTTTGCTTATGTTAGCCGTAGCCATGTTCCTGTTGACGAGCCGCGCTGCCTCCGAGGTCCCTCCTGATTACCCAGATGGACACACATGGCCCTCTTTGCTCATCCAACATCTTCTTTTTGTGCCCTCCCGCCCCCAAACGAGAGATCAGCGCCATGCCACCCTTTATTAGACAACTGCCTGGCAGAAATAGCATTGGGTGGCCCAGCTTCCTTCCTTTTTTGTAATTGTCGCCGATCAAATTTGGGACTCCAGAGCTCCGTTGCTCCACACTTGAGTTTCTCCCCCGGCCCGAGGAAGAAAAAGATTTTTAAAAAAATTCTAGAGTGAGTAGGTTGAGTATGTGCTTTTTTCGTGCGTCAAGGTGTTTGCCAAGGCTCATGGGCGTGATAATGCTTGTTTCACACGTCCTCACGGTGTTAATTTACAAGGCGAAGAAACCTTTCATAATGTTTGGACAATATTTAACAAGGAATGTCTCGTACCAGTGTTAAAAGGGACTAAATAAACAACCCATGCAACGAAAGACAAGTGTGTTGTCTCCGTTAACCTGCTATTTTTCTTGAGTTCCTGACAACGTTATCTAGTGTCCTGATAGCTTTTTTTCCAGTTCGGGGTCCTTTTTGCTTTTAGTATTTCTAATTTATTTTCGCTTGGTGAGAAGACGAAGTTAAAGATACCAGAATGTCGTTAACCAAGTTGTCCCTCGAATTTTCTGGCTTTTTAACTTTTTTGCAAGGAGAGAGTTCGTCGTGAGCGATAAAGTATAAAGCAACATCACCCTGCTGTCGCGAGAGGCCTTCGACGAGAGAATTTTGGCTGTCCCTTCAAGGAAAAAAGAAGCGTCACATTCTTGTCTCTCGCTGCTTAAAAGAAGTCCTCCAGCTGAAAGCCATGCAATGTATATATACGACGAGTGCTGCAAGAATGACAAAAAAAGAAGAAGAAAAGCGCCAGGGACACGACCCGACCAAAGCCAAAAAACGCTGAGCCAAGTCAAACTTGTGTAACTTTTTTTGGTTGGCGGGACCAGCCCCCCCTTTCCACGCCAAGTTTCCGGCAATGTCAGTCTTCCAAATGTCGTGCTCCATCAAGTGACAAAACCACAGCTCGCAATTGTCAGTGTTCAAGACTGGACCCAGCAAAAGCCTTCTGTGCAATTGCTGTCTGGAAAACCTGATCCAGGATTACACTCTTAAACCCCAGGTAGGCCATGACACCTTTCCCCTTCCATTATGCCTAATTCCTTAAACTCCTTCTTTCCAATTAATAGTTATCACTTAATCCAATCATTTATGTGATCAAGACGCAATCCGAATCTTTAAAAAATAACTAGGGCATTCTAATAATGAATAAAAATATTAAGATATTAACGCATTATGTTGACATAATATCTAAGTAACATATTAAATAATGCTAACACATTAAGCAAGAATTAAGGCAACACATTATAATTAGTATCTCTTTTACACTTGAGCAATCTAAAAGATCAGGGCATGTAACCTTCGTCCTGCTCTCGTGTTCAAGACATGTATATGAGGGGCGCAGGAATGGCAGGATTACTGCGCAATAAATTTGCCGAAATCTCCTCGTTTGGTCTGCAAAATGGCCAACCTGGGGTTTCCTTGCTTATTTTAACAATCGGACCAACAGTGGTCTAATTGAAGGGTGATCATCCCAACCGTGGAAGACTATAATCTCGCCTACAAATTCACTATCAATTTACTGTACTATAGCCGTATTAAAAAACTTCCGACGCCAAATATAATGCCTGACAATTAACTTTTTGGCTGCAAATCTCCACTCTCATATCTATTCTTTACATTTAGTGTAAGACAAAATGGCCAAACTAATTCTTGAGCAATTAGTTGAGCAATCACGCCAAAATTAATCAAAAGAAAGTACCTTTGAACCTTGTAATACTACAATTATAATTACCCAGCTAATTCACGCATGCTAACTTAATACTCCCATATTGCAACGTGAAGTGTGAAAAAGGGAGAATACATTGGATTCCTCAAATACTGTTCTTTCGTTCATATTTCGTTCAAATATTCGTTCTTTTCTATACCCATGCAAATTTTCCACGCGTTTGCAAAAATTGCCCCCGAAATGTCGGGCATTTTCTGGTTAGGATACCGCAGGCAATAAATTCACACCCCACATCCTTAAGCTCCGTTGCGCGGTTTGTCAAATTTACATAAATCAGTTGCAAACTACCCATAAATTCGCAATAAAAGAATAGAGCAAGAAAGAGTTGGAATTAAAAGAAATAGGCAAAAAAATATCGTTTTCTGTATCCCGTTCTTGTGCAAAACCAAAGCACTCCGCCCTCGAATGAAGTCATTCAGCAACACCAGCTTCCTGATCGACCTTGCCTAGGGCCAAACGACCCATGCCGCTGACCGTAATAGGCCTACTACGACTCCGTAAAAAGCGCCCTCATGAGGGCAGGATTGAAAACAAGCAAAGGGGGTTCAGAAAGGTTTAGGAACGCGTTATAGCGACTTGATTCCTTTTTTAGCGTCCATTCACAACTAGTCCAGCTCAGGTTTCAATAGCAGCTGTATCGCCCGAACCTTTAACCTAAAATAGCGTCATAAAAGTTCGTCTGCCAAGAGTCTGCGACTCTCGCACCCAACTTTTCCCGCTTTGAAGCTCTCCTGCGTCCCTTTCGCCGTCTTTCTACCTCCATTAACTGACTTTTCATTGCCTGGCCGTATAAACCTTTGCTGGTACCCAACGTTGGCTCTACTACCATCGAAAAAGCCACACACACATCTAGAAGCTGAGCCAAAAACAACGCTTCTGGCCTAATAGTCACGGAATTGCTTACTGTCCCTTGTCAGTCCACTAAAAGTCCTACTCACTCCCTGCGGCCAAATCGAATTCAATTGGAATGACGGGAGGGACGGCAGGTAAAAGACCCCTCGGGAGATGACCTTCGTGCCTTCATACATGATTCCATTGTTGCATAGAGGGAAACGCCATCAATGCGCTGTGCACGTCAATTGCCCTCCTGTTTACCCTCCTTTTTACCCATACAGAACCTCTTTTCGTCCTCCCTCCTACTGTTCACTTCGCCAGCACAATATACCCAACAATGGACGCAAATTGACAATGGGCGCAGTACAAGAAAAAGCCTGTTTCCCCCCCCTCCGACTGTCGGAATTTTCCAAGGGGCAGGCCCGAACCCTTAGGTTGGCGGAAGTGGGCTTGTTTTACGAGGACGCAGTCGACCAGTGCATTTGCAGCAATGGCGGCGTGCGTGAGCATCATTGGAACAGTGCTGGGAGTCACGCAGGGAACCGGCCGCATAAAATGACAGCTATTACCCACGCCGCAGCCGATCTGCTTGCGAGAAATGAAAGAAAAGCCTCCTGGGTTGCACAGACATGGCCGTTTCAGGGGAATAAAGCAGAAGAAAAAACTCGAACACCAGATGGGTTGTTATGGCAACCCCCAAGGCGCAAACTTAGCGAGCATGGGCTAAACAGGGTGAGCAGGGAGAGTGGGTGGAAGTGGGGGTAGGGAGGCCGAAAGGAAGTAATGCGACCATGGGTTGTTCAGCGTTTCCCCAGCAGGAGGTGTGGGGAAATGTTCGAAAAAAGACAGGAAAGACTTGCGAACAGGCATATGGCCCAGGGAAATTAGATAAGGACCTCAACAATACGTTAATAATTGAAGCTACGAGAGCGTTGCGTTTCATTAACCACCATTTTATAGACATCCTTCCACGCGTTTAATTACTGCGTAGTACTGCCACAATTCCGGGGGCTAGATTTTCCCATCCCCTTGATTAACAATCCTCCATCCCTTGCCACTGGTTATATTTTCCCACACCAAAAAAAAAAAACTATGGATATTCCAGTATTTCAGGCAGAAAAAAGACAAATCACACGAGGGGGAAAATCAAACCGGTTTCATTCCACCACAGCTTAAAAAAAGGAAAAGAAGCAGTAGAAATCTTATATTTTACCTGCGAAAGAGAGGAACTGATAAAAACACTCCAGATAATGAAAACACAAGCTCAGATGGCTTCCCCAAATCTCCAAGGAGTCCATAGAGACCGCAAGGAAAATTAGATGAGAACCTCAGACACACACACACCCACATACACACGCCAAAAGGTACGCCTTCATTAAGAAGAAATGGTGCAACCCCTTTAAGATTGGATGGGGATTATAGCGGAACGTTGGCTCGTTTGTGAGAAGCTCCGCAGACATAATCATCAAGATTCGTCCGCATTCCATTTACGAGCCTTTTCCTTGCCTTACTTACTTACTTTTGCAACTTGCCAAGTTTGTGTTTGGTTCTCTTGCTCAAAAATCCAACCTTTAGCTCATGCCCAACCCCAGCACCGAAACCTGAGAACATAATGACCCGAGTTATCTTCCATAAAAAATTTAATAACAAGAATAGTCTTTCCGTTCCCCACTCACGCAATTTTCGACTCATGTATGTGTAGGTGTGTGTTTACAAATTTCCTTGGCTCGATTCGGGGAAATGTGCGGAAAACAACGGGGCAAGGGGAAAAGTCAAGCGCGACACAGCACGTGGTCTCTAAAAGTGAGCTTCCAAAAGGAAATGGTTTGTTTGCACTGCGGCAGATTTGATAGAGTCATCAGACGTCAGACTCTGACCTGATAATTGCTCATAAAGGGAGGCATAAAAAGGCTGTACAGCTCTGGCGGACTTTGAGGACTTGTTGTGTAAAACGAATATATAAAACTATATAAAACCCCCAGTGAAAGAAAAGGACTTTTCTTTAGCTTTTTTCATATTACGAAACCAGCTAACCCCCCGCCCACCCCTACCCTTAACCATTCTAAAAGAAATAAAATATAAAATACAGAAATATTTCAGAAGAGGTAGACTTTTAATAG
Source organism: Lepidurus apus apus (assembly GCA_022832285.1). Lineage (NCBI taxonomy): Eukaryota > Metazoa > Arthropoda > Branchiopoda > Notostraca > Triopsidae > Lepidurus > Lepidurus apus. The sequence continues at coordinate 26,669 of JAGJRO010000005.1, forward strand.
GAAAGAATCGAAAGGAAGAGGGTTGTGTCCCTCCACCCCAGAATAAAAAAAAGCACATCGCTACCACAGTAGTAAGTATGGAAAAGAGGCTCTTGCCTCTCCGCAGGGGTTCTAATAACTTTGGACGTGTAATGTTCTATAAAGTTGAACGTAATAGAGTCCGAGCAAGGTATTAAAAAGGAGCTGAGCTCGCTGTGGTGTGTGTGCTGGAAATACATATCTAACCCAAAGCTGGGTGATCCCAACAGGTTGGTCCTACTTTTTACCTATAAAAATCCCTTGGCTCGTTTTTCACTCTCCAGTCTTATGAGACTTTCTGGCACACCTTTTCACACCCCGGTGAAAAACCGTTCAACATTTGGGGGGGCCTTTTTCGCGAATGTTAAAAAAGCCACCGCTCTGGTGCTACCTTCCCTTTCCCCTTTTCCCTCCCTCTTTTTTCGCGTACTTTTATGGGCCCTTGCGTACGGTTTCATCGCCTCATAAAAAAAGCATTTTGTTTATCGGACTCGACTACCGACGACGTCTTTTTACACCATCCGCAGCCTCGTTAGTTAAGCTAAATGCCGAAAGAAACACGGATTTTCCCCAAGCCACCCTCGTTTTTTCCCCTTTATCTGCTGTTCGAACAGGTGGTAATGAACAGCCACCGCAGCCCAGCCAAAATACGGCGAAAAGTAAATGGGTGCGACGCTCGAGCTATTGGCAAGGGCCTCAAGATGTCGTCGGTAGGCCGTATAGGCCGATTTTATTTTCCCCCGAGAAACTCTCACCCCTTGTGGAGCGCAGTACAAAATAGAGTACAAGCCCGCCCAGCCCGCGGAGCATTTGCGTTTACGCCGTGTTTGCCGTGTTTGCCGCGTTCGGGATATTCTCCGAGCATACCCGAGGAGGGGTCGGGAATATGCGCAGCGTCCCGGGCAATAGCGAAGAGCGTCTGTTGTGCCCTCCCGTTTCCCTGGAGTTAAACTCCTTATTTCTATGGTGGTGGTAAGAGAGGGGTGCTGTGGGGTAGGGGGAGGGGGAAGAGAACAAGTTGGTGTGTGCAACTCCGGGCGACGCCAGGGTGAGTCCCCTTTCCTTTGCGCTCTTAGCCTCCCCGGTTTTCTCCCCACCAAGTTTGCCACCCATTCTCGCGCCCAACTCCAAGACAAGGTTCCTATGGATTTGCTGTGGGGAAAAGGGGAGTCCGTGTGGGGCTTGGTATCTTATACTCTGGCTCGGGCCCCAAAGCTGGCTGACTCGTAGGGATCACGCTCACGCTGCTGGCTCACGCTCACGCTAACACACAGCCACACTCACACGTACATACACATTAGAGCGGGAGAGACGGCCGACCGGCAAGGGCGGCAGCTAAAATACCCGCCCGTCCTACTACACACACACACTGAGCGTTCTTTCGCCTTCCCCCTTTTTGGCCCGAACTTGCCTTCGTTGGATATCCTCCGCGGGAAACGCTGGGCTGGTGCAGTTGGTCTTCTGTGCCTGGATCCAGGGGAACTCGCAACGTTTCGTTTTTTGGGGCGTTCTGCTACACAGTGTTACTTTTTCCCGTTCAAGTGCGTGCGGGCAAATTCGTGCGAGAGTGCAGTTTGTGTCTGACTTTGGGTTCCCACAGTTTTAAACGACAATTCATACTAGAGCAACGCTCGCTATAGGAAAAAAAAAGTCGTCGCCCCAAATTGTCGTCCTTCTTCAGTGCTTTTTTGACGTGTGGCGTTCGCTTTGGGAGCCCCGCAAAACGCAAGAGAGGAGAGCGAAAAAAGAATAGGAAAAAAGCTACTGGAATCTATCCATCGGTAAGTTGTTCCCTCCCTACCTCTTGGAAAGTCGTAACTTGTTTTATCGAGCTGTTTTTCATGGAGGGAAAACGGCACATACCCGGCCAAAAGGGACCCCCGAAAACGCAATCGTATAAAAACCCTAGGCAAGCGAGCCAAGTTGAGCGGCTTGGCCGATAGATGGTGGGGACAGTCCCTAAAAGCACTTTGTTTTCCGGGGAAAATATTCACGCGTCCCCACGAAAATGCCCTAACCTCCCCCAAAGCACTCTAAATTTGAGACGAAATTTTACATAAAATTCCAAACAATTGCCAACAGGCTTTAGTTAAAGAAAATATAATTATATTGACAAATCCATGTTCTTTTTTGCAATTTTTTTTCGGTTTGCCAGAAGCCATTTCTCTTCATTTTTTATGGCCTTAAAATAAAAATCATGGTCTCGTTATTTCCACACCTGGAAATCTGAAGCTCTTCCTTCTTGCTTACGCCCTGTAACCGAAAACCTTGACATGTGTCAGCGAATCCATTCTACCCATCCTCACCTGGTGTGCTTTCTAGATGTGCGTGTGACTTGAGTTTATGTCAACTTTATCCGCGCCCCTAACCTGCATAGCAGGTGACCCGGGAGATTATAAGAGCCCTAATAACTGCCACGCCTTCTTGGGGGGTAGACGAGTATTACGACATTAATCGTTAAGGGGGGAGGAAAATGTTGGGTGCAAGCCGAAAAAGGCATTTTTAAAAAAAAATTCATCCCACCCACCCCCTTTGAAAAAAAGAAAAAAGGGGGAAATCGTGACTTTAGCTTACTTTAGGTTGCTTTAGCCCACCCGCCTGCCTATAGATACGGCTTTTGCACATAGCGAGTTTATCCTAGAAACGAACGTTTTTTGAGCAGCCATCACGCAGGGTGGAAAAAGCAAAAGTTGAACGAACCCACCCCTCTCGTGTGGAGGGCCAGCCCCTTTTGGGCAGCCCAAAGCAAGCACTTGGGTTTTCGAGCCTGTACTTTTGGGCCGGGGCTCTTTACGCTCTTGGTCCTCTCTCTTGCTCTCACTCCGTGCTCGCTCCCTTTTAGCCTGGCTCCGGTATCCCGGGAACCCTGGCACCGAGCGAACTTCGCAGCCTGCCGCACAGTCGGAGTCAGAGACGCCGAGGAAGCGGCGTCCTTTCGGACCGTGTGTAGTCAGAAACCAACAGTACCTTGCATACACGCAACACACATACACACACACAGCCCAGCAGGGTTGAGTGAGAGCCTTCCTTGGGTACAGGGCTTGTGGTGTTAGCTTCAGTGAACGGAACGTGCCTGTTTCCCAACTCGTGCTTATAGTGCAACTGTTTACTTCCCATTTCAGTTCACGGATCAAAAATCTTAATAAAGTAAGGGAATAGAACACAACAAGGCTCCGATCCACTTGTAGGTCTCACCTCCTTTTTTAAACCTGAACGCTAGTTTTATTGCACCCCAATAATCCTAAAAATTAAAAAACCCTGCGACAACAAAAAGGTTTCTTTTTCTAAAAATTGCGACAGAAAAGCCTGAGCTTTACCCCAAAAAGGTTCGTAACAATAAAAACGCAGTGTTTTGATAACTTCAATCTTTTTTTTTTTGCTTCGGGGCTTTCCCCCAGAATTCAAGGGTAAAATGTTAACAAATTTAGTAAGAAGTGAGTTTGATATTAGAGCGATCCACGCTTTTTTTGACCCCTTAGTACTACACAGAAAAAGTGGGGGGAGGGGGGCCACCGTTATAAAATTTACAGCCGAGGTCATAAAACGTCCTCGTTCGTAACCCCTTAGCCTGAACATTCCTTTCGAGCACTGGGTCAGCCCAGGAATATTTGTACGTTGGTGTTTAGAAACCATTTCCTCGTTTTTCTTTTTTCCTTTATTTTTTATACCCAAACAAGTTACGCGTAGCCGTGGTAAACTAATGCCTCCGTTTTTTATTTTCATTTATATCTAGGTAATCCATGCGTGTGTAAGCGCTTTTGTGAATGGTGAGTGAGCAAACGTGGCCAGACTATTTTTTTTAATTCCCGACCCCAACGGCCGGCACAGTGACACTGGAGATTTTAAGTGCGTGAGTTGATACTCGAGTTAGTCAACCTCCGGGGACTTGGTACTGGTTCTGTTAGCGCCGGTGTGAGAGTTAAAAAAGCCTTTTTTTCTTACTGAAGTGTCGATCCCCCAAAAAGGAACAAAAATAAAGAAAACAAGGAGAATTCGTGTTTTCGTGAATGAATACGATGCAACCTGGCGTTGGGGCTCATTAACACATTGCGCACCTTCCACACACCAATAATCTCCTGGAGAGCCAAAATAAAAAAAGAGACGGTAAAACTTTTCTTCTTTTCCCAACCCCCGAAAGCCGCAGCTGTGCCCTAATAAAGTCAGGGCCCCCGAAAAGGCAACAAGAAAAAGAGCCAAGGTCCTTTGGCAGCGAGGAAATATCCCAAAAAGAAGTCGAAGAAAGCAACAAAAACTAAAGGGAACAAAAAGGAACATTCGAGTGGCCTGCAGTCTGCTGGCAGCTACGCCAACTATGCGTCCTCTTTGGCGGCCCCTTGCTCGGATAGTCCGCGTCGACGACGTCGTCCTCATCCGCGCGAGCGGAGGACGATGAACGGAGCACTCTACGAAGAATCTCCGGTGCCGACCGGTGGTCGATCCACCATAGACTCAGCCCCATCCCCCCTCGCCGCTTCGGCCACGTCCTCGACTTCGTCTTCCGCTAACAATAGTAATAATAATAACAATAATCACAGCAGCCACAGCGGGCCTTTACACATTCCCGCCAAACGTTTGGCGGCCGTCACCACGCCGTACGGTCTTTCCAGCAGTCACCACCCCCTCTCGGCTACGGTGGCGCACTCAGCCCACCACCACCCCCATCACCATCATCACCCTCACCACTCGCATCACGCTGCGGTGGCCGCGGCCGCCCTTGCCCACCATCACCACTCGCAGCACCACCCAGTGACGCATTCCCACGTGGCCACGAGCAGCAACAATAACGCGAGCAACTCGGCCGAGTGTAGTCCGGTGTCCACCCAGAACGTGCATTCAGACAGTGGTGCGTTGAGCAACAGTATTATCAGTAGTACGTGCGTTACCTCCGCTAGCATCAGCAGCAGCAGTACGGCTGCTTCGAGTGCTTCGGCTGCGGCAGCCGCCGCCGTGCTTCGACATCCGGCGGCAACGCAGTGGGCCTACGCGGCCGACGGTCACGGCACCACCCCCGTTCCTTCCAACCCTGCCACGGCCTTCGAGGCTCAGTACAGCCCGTCGTTAGTGCGAGAAGGCATGGCAGCGGCCGCTGCGGCTGCCTACTATGGGGCCGAGCGTTCCAAAGCCCTGTCGTTCTGGCCCACTGACTATGGCAAATACGCGGCCGGGGCCACGGGAGGACCCGGAGCAGGGCCCTCCGGGTTGGCAGCCGCGGCTGACACGCCGGGCGTGCAGTTTAACCCACAAGCTTGGTGTGCGGCCGGCTACGGTTATGGCGGGCGGGTCCCCGAGCCGCATGGACACGGACTCGGACCAGGACCTGGCCAAGGCATGGGCGTCCCTGCATCCGTAGCGGGTTACCTAGCAGCAGAGGCCCACGATGTCAGGCGTGGAGCCATGGACGCTGCCTGCTTTCCGCACGACAGCTACGGCCTCCGGGGCTACGGACCTCCCGATGGAGTCCCACCTGGAGTCTACGGACCAGGTATGTGCCAACACATTTCTTGACTCTTGCCAATTTTCTTTTTTCTTTTTTTACGAACGCTGCATTATTGCCGTAAGGCTCCTGTAATACCAAATTATTCTGTCTTGGAAAGACCATTCGCAATTGCTTAATTTAAGCCAGGCGCTAACTTTCTGCGCAGGAAATTTCACGAAAGTTTTCCATTTCCGGGCTAATACTCGCGAAATTCGAGTGAATTTCGCAATTTAAACTACTACTATCTATTGCTATTAACTATATATGTCTATTCATACTTCCTTACGCAAGGCTTTCGCAAAATAACAAACATCAGTGCCATCTGTGTTTCGCGTCAATATGCTAAGGTATACGGGAGGATGTACAAACTGCGTTAGAGGCCACTAATTAGTTTTCAAAATTATTTAAATAAAGACTTTAGTTACAGATCATAAATCACTTTTAAAATGGTCTACTTGAGGTGCTGTTTGTAGGAAAAATGAGCTAGACAATGTTCGCTGCAAAGGATAAGTTTCGCTAATTGAGCAGTTAGGGAAGTAAACTTTCTTGGCGAGGAAAATGACGACTTCAAGACCAGGGTTACTTAGGTATGAATGTCGCCTATATTACTCTTACGAGAGTTCTTGAAGATTTCGTTTCGCGTTCACGACACTCAGTGCCCAAATATGCTCCTTTTTAAGAGTTTTCATCCGAGTCCCAAGCTATACAGGAAGCTTTAACCTATTCCAGCCTTACGAGCAGCCACGGCTGAATGAAACCAGGTCCACAACTTTTTTCTTTCCTTTTTTTAACGTAAAGTGCGCTGCACAAAAAGAAGGAAGCTTGCTTCTTTTTCTTTTCCTCGACTCGAATAATAAAGACCCGCGCGCGGCCGGCTAAACACGTGCTACGGTGTGTTGACTCGAGGAAAAGCGCTCCAAACGTCTCTCAGGGGTCTTTTTCTTTTTAAAAGCGCCAGCAATGTCCGCGGTCTTTAAAACAGCTACTCATGATCATTACCTCAGACAAAAGCAGTTATCCATTTACATAACGACTCTTCTAACGCTTTCCAGTTGTGTCTCTCCCCTCCTTGCGCTCCCCTTATCCCCCCACCCCACCCCCCGACACCTAAAAACTTTTCCTTTACTTCCCTATTAGACTCCCGAACAACTTTGTACCCTTTACAAACTTAACACTGCTCAAAACTGCCGTCTACCGTACTAGTTAACTTCTTTTCATCTCTCAAAACTTGAAAATATATTTTTAAAAAAGGAAAAGCTAAAATGCACAACTGATCCCTTCAGGAAAGTAGATTTTCGCTTCTACGACGTAGTTATACTATGTAAAGATGAGCGAACGTGTGTATGCATGGCGATGAGTGTGTCAAAGGGCGATTGAGCCTCGTGGAATGCCCCCTTATGGGTAGTATCCCATAGATGGCATAGGCTGTACAACTTTTTTCCCGAATGCCCGTTTAAAAACTCCCCCTCCTTCCCCTACCCGTTTCCTATTCCTCTCCTTACCCCTCCTTTCGACTCCCCACAATCAGGCAGGAAAAGAGGAAAGGACGCAAGAATATAAAAAAAAAACTTAAGGGCTATGGGAAAGTGCGTAGAAGACCCAAAGATGAACAGAAGAGAGGGGAAAAGGGCTACCCCTTTTCCCCATCCCAGGCGTATTTTCAGATTGTTGTCGCTCCATTCATGGGGAGGTGGGGAAATAAAAGGCAAGCCGCCCTGCCCTCTTGCATTCCCCCCATTAGTGATACACATACACGCACATGGGAGGACTAGGAGGGGTTGTGGATGATTGTTCTTACCACCCCCTTCCCCTCCTCGTGACGGTGACGCGTGTATACATATGTATATAAAAAGTGGGGGTACTTTATATAAAAGAAAAAATGAAGAGGGTTTCCCCCTCCTCCCGGAAGATTTCACTAAATCCTTTTGCGTGATGAAACATTATGGCTATTGCCACCAACTCGGTTCTTCACACCCTCAGCCTCGTTTGCATATGTAATCCCCTTATTTTTTTAAGCCTAAAGAATCTCTGGAAAAGATCTTTTAACACTCCCTGGCCACGCGGGAAAATAAAAAGGAAAAAGAAAGAAACTAGCAGAATCGCGAGGTGGCGAAAGAGTCAATTTGACATAGGGCAAATGACAACGAAGGAGCGGGGTGTTTACGAGCCATTTATCGTCGCGTCAAACAGTCATATCTTTCCCATCAACCGGACTAAACGACTTCAACCCCTTGACTTCTTTTTCTTTTTTTATATTTTGGGACTTCGTTCTGTACCCTTTACCTCCCATATTATCTTTCAGCGCCACAATAGCATCTTCGTTATCCTAAACCTTTCATTTTTGGGCCCGGAAAGGGTTAAAAGTTCAGATTTATTTGGGGTTTTTCCCTCGCAACAAGTTTCTGGAGACTTTGCTAAGCAGTGCCTTCCCAGAATCACTTGACGAATTCATTACGAAGCTTAACGAAGTAGCAGGCGATAAACGTGGAACGCAAAAGAAGAGGAAGAAAGGGAAAAAGGAAGAAAAGAAAAAAAGAAAAATCAATGATCTTGAGTAGAGATCTGTGATATAACGAGAAGGAGTTGAGGAGAAAAAGGATCAGCTGGGTAAAGCATCTCTTGGATTCTGTTCACCCCTCGCTTCTTCCTTGGCAGCCAAGGAATATATTCTTTATATATTCCCCCCTTTTTTACCACTCCCTATAGCCTTTCCATTCGTCCACCCTCCGAGTATCTTTGGGGGGTTTCACGTTTGAAAACTGGGGGGAGAAGAGACGTCGATTCCTACGCAAAGTGCTCCCACGTTCCCCTACCAAACACCAAGCTCACACACACACAAGCACTAAGAACTATAAGGCTCACACAAACGGGACGTCGACGACGTCGTCATTTTTATCCAGTTTTTTCTTTTTTCTTTTCTTTGAATTTCTTCCCCCTCTCTTGCCCCGTGGTATCTTTCTGCGTACATAGGCCTATCAGTTCACTTTACACGAGCCTATAATCATCTTACTCTCATCTCGTCCTTTTCTTTCTTGATTAATTAAGGGTTTTTAATGTAATATTTAATATTTATGAAATTTGGAGAAAATAAAAATCAATTTTTTTCAATTTTTATTTCCTATGATTTATTCTATTATTATCTATTTATTCCTCTCCCGAAAAAAACGAAAGAATGCGTAAATTATTCGGTTTGAAATACGATTCATAATCTTTGTTATTACCATTTTTGAGATTTAAAAAAAAATGTTTACAAAATGTGGAATTGTAATGAAAAGAGTCAGGGAAATTTAAAACTTTTTGTTTAAATAGTAGGTTTCCTTTCCTTTCGCAAAGGAATGTATAGAGCATTGAAAAGCGCTCTTACGCAGTAAAGAGACGAAGATTTTGGGATGGGACCGCCTGGAATGCTGAGATCAATGGGCCGCTGCATGCAGCAGAGCAATACCCATGGTCTCGCACCAGATTTATTTCCTCCAACCCCCAAAAAGCCTTCACTCTGACCTATTACCCCGACAGCCCAAGTTCTAGCTTTGCCATCTCTTCTTTTTCCCCCTCCAGCTTCTTTTCCAATGACGTCATCCGCGTCAACGGAACGCAATCATTTGCGTCACGCAAGTGACAAGAATGACCCAAGTATCTCGATAGGCCTTTGCATTGTTGCGTACACGCAAGTCTTAAAATCCTTTCGGTTTTGTATTTAGTTTTATTTAGATTTTTTATTTGATATTTTGGGACCTCAACGCATAACTTTAGCTTAATGGCGTTTTAAGGTCTCAATTTCTAGACACACGTATATTTTTCTCAATATATTCTATTGCATTCACTCAAGTCGTAAAATCCTTTCCATTTTCTAAGCGTAATTTTATATATTTTTTTTTAATTTGATATTGTGGGACCTCAAAGCATAACTTAAGTTAGTGGCGTTTTAAGGTCTCAATTTCTAGTATATGTTTGATCAGCGCACAGCGGCGCAATCAAATTGGTTTCAAACGGCGCTTTCCAAACCATTTGTTTCAATTTATTTCAAATTGGTCGTTACCACATAAAAAATGCACGTTTTTTCTTGCCAAAAAAAGTCTGAAAACTCCAGAAAGTCATTTCCACTGCAAATTCTATTATTTTGTCAATTAATATTACTGTTTCCACTAAAAACGCAAATTTTTGTTTCAAACCGCGCATTGGTCGTTACCAAAAAATAAAGATTTTTCTTGCAAAAATAGTTTAAAAAATCTCCAGAAAGTCACTTAGACTATAAAGTCTATTATTTTATCATACATTACTACTAACAATTTCCATAATAACGCATTTTTTTTATCAAAAGAACGCCAAAGTAAGACGAATTATTTTATTAAGCTATCTTAAGAGTAGTAATCCGATTTGCTGAGAGTATTTCTTACACTACATCGCAGTATATAGGTTTGTGCACTAGATTAAGAATCGCGATGTTTTTTGCTCTTCTTATGAATGAAGGAAACTTAAGCACGAGCATAGGGAGTTAAAAAGGTGGTGAGTTGAAAAGTGTTACAGCGTCTTGAGACGGTGAAAGCTAGAAAGTCAAGAATAGAAATCTAGAAATGCTATCCGGTATACAGGAGCCTGAAAGTTAGTAAAAAATTGAATTGGATGAAGAAAATCCTATGTATAATTGGTATTGCATGCGTTGATTAAGCTTGTACGGCGAAAGTAAATGGATAATTTCAATTGATATAAGATTTCTTGCAATTCTACTCTTCGTCGGTAGGTTCGTTAGGCCCGAACCCTTTGGAATGGACGGGTCAAGTGACGGTCCGGAAGAAGCGGAAGCCTTATTCCAAGTTCCAGACCCTCGAATTGGAAAAGGAATTTTTATTCAACGCCTATGTCTCCAAACAAAAGCGCTGGGAGTTGGCCCGGAACCTGAACCTCACAGAACGACAGGTGAAAATCTGGTTCCAAAACCGGCGCATGAAAAACAAGAAAAACAGTCAGCGACAGACCCCCAGCGACTCACACTCGGGCCACGGCGCGGCCTTAGGAGCGGCTGGGCACGCCAATTCCACCGGCAGCTCCTCGCACAGTTCCTGTAACACCAAATGACCCGCAACAGAATCTTCACCCCTCACGAGATGGCCCCTCATTCGCTATCCCCAATGAGTTTAAGAACGAAAAAAGTTGGATTAAACCCGGGATGGCACTGAGTACGGGATATTAAAGGTTGGACAGTATGAAAAAAAGCAGAAGGAACTTTATTTGGATGAGAAGAAACAGCGAGGGGCGAAGATTCGCAAAAAATTAATGATTTTCCCTTCAATTTTTACAATCGTCAAAAATCCCCCAGTTCAAATTTTTCAATTGATCCCAAAAAATTGAAGCCAACGAGACAACAAAATTGATACCAAAGGTCACCACTCCCCCAAGAATTTTTGCAAAAAAATGCTCTTTTTTCTAAAAAAAGAAAATGGAACCTTTTACTTTTGAACGCTGGAATGATATACGTGTGTGAGGCAATCTTTTCGTGCAATGAAATCAAGTGCAACCAACAAGATAATAATGGAAACATAAAAAAAACTAGGAAAACTGAAAATGCTTGAAGTTAATCTTTGATAAGAGAAGCATTCAAAAGGTGGCGCCAAGTGCAATACTGGAACCGAATGACAATTTGTGTGTCACTGTGAATTCCGAATTATCCCGTGAATGAAGCAAGTAAAACGGGAAGAAAAAACGCAAAAAAATGACAGCTACCTCGAATTATTGCAAAGCAAAACTAAAAAACTGTTGTTTTCCTCGTGAAAAAAAATTCAAGAAAGAAGAAAAGGGTCTGGCCGTCTTATGAAAGTATGACAATAATCACGCAATGCATCACGGAGACATATGGGACGATGAGGCGCGTCTCGTCAGCCCTTGATGTTTTGTTGTCAAACCCAGGGAAATCATATAACAACCACGGAAGTGTTGCAAAAAAAGAAACTGTGTGTCAAGAATCATCAGGAGATTTTTGTTTGTTTGTTGTTGAATCCCCAAATCTCTCTCTCCTCTCCCTCTCATCTCTCATGATTGTCCGCGCCCTAATTAATGATAAAAATTCCCAAGAGGGGTTAAGGGTTTCTAAAAGACGTATCATTTGTACGTACAAGTTTTTGGTCGATCAGAATTTTTTCTAAAAAAATTATTGCCGCTATTTAACTTTAACGGGTCTCCGGGTCCCACCAACTTCGAACGTGAAAAAATTACTCCTTTTTTACGTGCAATTAATTCTAGAAAAAAAGCTAAACACACCCACCCACCTCCTCGCTTCTCTCTCTCTCTCCGCGAACTTTTTTAAGCAAACAAATCACGTTTGGTCACAGGTGTATGTTAATGGCGTACTTAATTGTTATAATAGCCTCTTTTTTCGGTTCGGGAGTCGTAAAGCACAGTCTCAGCTAAAAAGAAACAAAATATTGTTAATTGTCCGCAAGATTCTTTTTCGCATTTTAAAGAAACATTCTGGCCCCGCCCTCTTCCCTCTCCTCTCGTTTTGTGCTCTTGGGCTATTGATATCGATATATATTCTAGAGTTAAAAACGATTTTTTTTGCAAAAAATAGAAGAAATAAGGTAAAAGAAGAACATGTGTTGTGACACACGTGTGGTGGGCTGGTGCACCCCACAGAATTCATACCTCAAGAGAGTCAGGCCAAGCAAAAGACGTGGTGGTGTTCCTAGGCTTTCTCCTCGCTTTTTTTCTTAGCACGAAATAACTAACCAAAAATTCCTTTTTTTCCGCACTTTTACAAACTAATTCCCCCCCCCCTTAAAACTGGTGGTGATAGTCCCAGGACTGTGCTAACTAATCAAAGCTAAATGAACGAAATAACGGCAGCTAATTCAAGTTATCCGAAACCAAAATCTTCAGAAAAATAGCTAATTTATTCAGTTAATTCGAAAGAAAAGGAAAGGAAAAGCACTTGTCTCCCACACGCTTCTTTCAGTTATAAGCTAAATTAGCTAACGCTTTTTGTGTGCAGATTTTGCTTTACTTTCTAAAGAAGCTAACGAGCTGCTTGGATGATTTTTATTTTTATTTTTTGTTTTTGCTTACAAGGGCGAAACCGACAATCCAAAGATCAACAAGACGTACCGCCATTGGGGCAAGTGTTAGGGAAAGTTTTACAAAAAGAGTGATTAAACAAGTACGGTTTCAAAATTGAAGGAAATCCAAAAAATACTCTCGGAACATAGCTTTACGACGGGATCAGAAAAGAAAAGCACACCACGTGTTCTCCCAAACGAAAACCCCCCAGACACCTTTCTCTATGTGCGTAATCAGCGGAAAACTGACCGTGATTTCATTGATACGTGGACAGTTGTTAATGTAAAAAACACTTGTGCGTAGGCGTAGATTTTCTTTGATTTTTTTTCTAAAAAGAAATAAGCCCTAAGGCTGGAAATGACCTGGTCCTTTTCATTTCTCAGCATTAATGAACGCCTGCTTTAATTTTCCCTATTTTTTTATTTTTTTGTACCGGCAACTTTACCAAAAACATCACGTAATTATTATTCCGTTACTGGGCAGTGCAATGGGTTAAGGTCTGGAATTATAATCGTGCAGGGCTTTCTTTCCATTTTTTGGCATTTTTTTCTTTTTGTTATTTTCTGGAGTGGGATAAAGGAGCTATTCTAAGTTGCCCTGGACCGATAAAAATAAAAAGGAACTGAATTAATAGTGATAGTGCAAATTTACTGAAAAGGAAATAAATTATTAGGACTGTAATACTCTGAAGCCGAATTAAGAAACGAAAAGAAGGAACTTGGCACTGAGGCGAAAAAACGAAAAAATTACTTCAATTAATTCGATTTTTTTAGTTGATTTTTTTAAAGATTGAAACCTCTTTCCTTTTCACCTTTCTGTGTTTCATCAAGGGCCAGATTCTGCTCAAGGAAATTATACGTCCAATGTTGCTAGCCTGTACAATGGTTTGCGTTTACCCCCGCCCCCTCCGTTACCCCCTTTGTGTACATATATATATTTTAAAAAACTGGCCACTATCCCTTGTGTCGTTTTTGGCTTTCTAAGACTGTCTACGTGGCTTATGCATTCTTTTTTTCTGAAAAAGAAAACTTGTTATCCCAACCCCCTCACCCCTCACCCCACCCCCGTCCCTTTGATTGTGCAATCCTAACCGTCTTGATTTACGTACATACATGCAGCGCAGGGCTAGATCGTCAAGACATCGAATCGTCCCCCCATCACCATCCAGAACTCCTCTCTAACTTTGCATTAACTGGAGACAAAAAATGGCACTGCAAAAACCCTCGTCTTTTACCCCCTCTCCCTATGTAAATTAGTTTAAAAAGAAGCCGCAGCAAAATCCATCGCTTTTGCAGATATACCTCATAGCTAGGCAGACTTTGTGTACGTTTTACGTTGATATATTAAAAAGGCCGCCAAGATGTACAAAAAACATTAGCTTGCATTTTTTTTAAAGAAGTAAAAAAGGTGGAAGAAAGGGACTCATGCATTCACACATGTTGAAAACAAAACCTGGTTCCTCTGCAGCTCTTGCAGCTCTAAAAAAGCTAATGTAATCGCGCAATTTTCTTGGTCACCCAGCTGGGAGGAGGACTGTATAATTTTTTAGTTCCATGTTTAATTTTTTTATTTTTAATGCCTTTTACCCCTTCGAGAGCCGAATGGAAAAAGCTTCTGTCAAGTGTGTGGCATTGATATCGCTGGTTGTGTAATAACTCCTTGTGACTCTTCAGATGGGACAGACAAATAATTGCCCACCTCAGCAAAACATGAAAAAAAGAAAAAAATCAACTTAAGATTTGAAGAAAAAGAAACAGCATCATCACCGCCCCTCTCACCCTACTAAAAAATAGTGTAATAATAAAACAAACTCTTTGCGCCTTGTCCGCCGGTTTACGTGTGCATCTGAAACAAAAGTGGAATTTTCAAAACAAAATTTCAGTTTGTGAGAAACTTTTGGTTTATTTTGACTCCCATGTTGTCCACCCCCACGCCCACACTTCCCCCTTTGTGCGCCACGCAAAAATGTTTGCATAATCTTCGAAATAAAAGACCCCAAATGATACTCTCCCTCCTCCTTCTTTCTCCCGCCCCCCTTTTCAATATATATATATATTAAAAAACATAAAAAGGAAGTTGGTCCCCGGTTTAAAAAAAAATCTCAGTGGAAAAGTGAACATTTGAATGTTATGAATGGATCAACCCCTTTTTCTCATGTTTGCAAACGAAAAATGGCGTATGATTGTTTTGTCTCCATGCTCATTTCTGGTTAAATACAAGTTTTCATGTTGGTCTCAAGCATTTTTGTAATTTTTCTTCATTTTATGTTTAACCATGAAATTTTTCCTACTTTCTTTTTCGAACGTTCTTTCAATTTCGCTTTAAGGCTCCCATACCTTAGCTTATTGATGCGAATGAGTCACAGATGGCACTGACGTTTGTTATTATTTTGCGAAAGCCTTGCGTAAGAACGTAAGAAAAACTTAGACAGCTAATGTAATTGCAGGCAAAGTTTCTACGCTTGTATTGCTTCTGAAAAGTAAAATTTGTCACCGCGGTTTGCTGTAGCAGCACACTATCCCAAATCAAAAGTCGTCGAACTTTCGTAACACGATTTCTCGAAAACGTTTTTCACACCAGGTTTGAAAGCAAACTAACACAAAAGTTTTCTTTCATTAGCAGCTAGTGCACAACCAAAGGACAGATTTTTATGTAACGTATTTCTCATAGTTGAAAATTCATCTGCATATTGCTAATTTATTATTCATAGGAAAAAATGTGCACTGGTTGTGCACTACCTGTTTGCAAGCTCAAGCGTACTGTCAAAGAATTATTTAATGAAATGTACTGGTTTTCTCAAAAAGTTGTTCCGAAATTCCCCATGGTAATCACCTATACCGAGCTAAAGTATACTGGTACCTGAAAAATGATTTTTCACTCATTTCAACAGAGCTTCAAAATTCTCTTTCAATTATTCTTTTAATTTCGCTTTAGACATGTTTAAACAACTTTTAAATAATTTCTTAGGATTTATTCAATTTCTGTACACGACTATAAAAATGCCGAATAAACAATAAAATAACGAATAAATACTGCACTTGTATTAAAAAAGCTACGATAAAAGAGACGATAAAACACCCATGGTAACTATAAAATTTATCAAATAATGTACATAAAAAATAACGAAAATCAGAAGATGATAAAAATTACTATTAAAAACTTATAAATTAATACATTGGGAAATAACTGAACAGAATGACGTTCTAAAATACAGAAATAGTTATCCATTAGTAACTTTATAATTTCTCAAATACAAAAAACAACGAAAATCAAAAGATGACAAAAAAGTTATGCAAAAATTTCTACATTAATAAATCGGAAAATACCTAATACAGTGACTTCCAAAAATGCAGAAATATAGTAATTTTCTATTAGATTAATTATTAAAACAATTTAAAAAAATTGCTTCTCTAGAGAAGGCTTTTAAACTTGACCATAGTTTATTAAAAAAAAACTTGACCATTTTTAGTATATGTAAAAGATTTTGGCTAAAGTACAAAATTTCCTTTTTCTTATTTTATTAGAAAAAGAAGGAGTCCAAATGGCACACCATTGGCTCCGTTACCCTTTTATCATTAATGCATCAATTGTTCGCTTCCGCCCTGGCCGGACAACGGCAAGATCCCTTACACCGCGCTTTTTTAACCCCCTAAAAAATAATTGACAGTTACGCAGAAAAGTAATACGTATACCTCCCAGCTTTGCAAAATTGTGGGCCTAACAAACCCGCCGTGGATAGGTTGTTGGGGTGCCAACGAAAGGCATTACGAACGAACGCCGCAAGAGGGGTTTTAACATACCCCAACTCCCCACCTCTCTAACCGGCTGACTCCGCCATTATTGTGCTCGCCCTCTCATTTTTCCTGCCTAACGACATTTTCTCACGCCATGTACTGTATACACAGGTATAACACAAGGTAACGTGTATATATATACAGGACATATGACCTAGGCCCGCCCCTTTAACCCCTCAACCCTCTTGCTTGCCTTCCAGCCTACAAACGAACGACCTCAGCCTTACTAAAAACCGGAACTCGCGTATAAACCTATACACGTGCAGTTTAACTAACTCACCCTTATGCGAAATGCATGAATTATAACGTCCTAACAATTGTACATACATATACGCGTGTATCCGTACGGTACACTACACATAAAGCCTATTGACAAGCCTTTCATTCAACGTATACGTATATGTATGTGTACGTATACGCCACGGTTCCTTTACTTTTCAGCTTTGGGGATTCCAAGGTGTGTCCGTTATATAAACCCTCCCAAACCACCCTCCCCAATCAGTTAATAACCCATAATCCCCCATATATACTGATACATACATTCTTCATTCTTTTTCGCTAACTATACCTATACCTCCTTTTTTCTTTTTCGTTTATTTTCTTTTCTTTTACCAACATACACCCTCTGCTTCATTTTCTTTCTGCCATTACATTTCCCGTTCATGCTCACGTTCACGAAGAGTTGCCATAAAACGCAACCACTACCAGTTTTATTTCCGTCACGGCAAAAGTTGATCGCCCACCCCCATTTGGTAAAGGGAGGTAGGGGAGGGGGTGAGGGGACCTCCCTACTTGTACCCAATGCCACCTGAAAAAGTTATAATAACTAGCACCGATAACGACACTCTTGGTTACGCTAGGCCTAATTCCCCCCGAAATTCCCAATTAAAAAATGCGAATCCCATTTGCAGCAAAAGCTCCTGTTCTATAAATAACTCCCCTTCTGGTAAAATTAAAGGCTGGCCAGGTATAGGTAGAAACCCGGTGGCGTGCTGCACCAAACTTGTAGGTAATATACAAATATAAAAATCAAGGGCTGTGAAAGAACAGGAACTCATTTCCCCTGGATTCCCATGCCAATCCCACAGTCTTGCACTGGAGCACTCTTTGTTATCGTACAAAATAAAGAGAGCTTTCTTATCACTGGGCTCGTTCTATTAAAAACCTTTTCGTCTTTTGCCATGCAAATCAAAACCGGAAACTTCTTTCATACTATCAACTCTTTTCTTACCCCTACCTATCCCCTGTACACCTGCTACTAACTCATTAAGCTTCCTAAAGTTCGCTTCAAGTTTCCCATTTTCATGCCATTTTATTATTTAAAGAAAACATAATATTTAAAGAAAATATTTTGAAACAAATTAGCGGAATTTTAAGTGGCCCTTTAAGTTAAATTAAATAATTTTAGAATGCGAAATCTTGGATAAAAATAAAAATAATTGTGAGTTACTAAATATATTTCAAAGTAATTGAGCTTAAAATTGTAAGAGAATTATACTAATGTTTGGGTAAAAATTAGCGGAATTTACACAGTTTTAGTGCAAGGAAACGATAATATTTAACTTTTTTCCCATAGCACTTATTTTGACTGTAACTTTATTTTACTTTTTAATGAAGCAACTTCATTCGAACGAAGTGAATGCAATTAGGCTCTTGAAGAGCCAGAGGAATGTAAGCAGAGATTTAGAACGAAATGTGATGGGAAATAAGGAAAAAATTCCGGCATGTTTGAAGCCATGTTTGGAAGTGCGTATTATTACGTATCTTTTCAACCAGAAATTAACCATGCGAAACTTGGGAGTAAAAGGGCAGCAATTTCGAACACTGTCAACACTTGGAAGCCTTGAAACGCTGCTATATTCTGTTTTAAAAGAATCTAAAATATTTGAGCTTAGAAATAAAAGGACGTCTCTATCAGTTTTTTAAATTTAATACCAACGTAGGCTTCCGCCTATTGTTGGTTATCTTTATTAAAGGTCCGTTTTTACATAGCTCTTTTAAGCTTATGATCTAAATATATATGAAGGAAGGATATTTTAACCGGGTCTATCCGTGTTATCTTTAAATAACTAACTGACAAAAATGAACGTTAAAAAACGACGCATTATTGTTATTTTTACTTTCACTAATTACTTTGTACATAATTTAGGTTGAATTAAGGCTGATTTTGTATACAAATGTCAGTTTTTCAAAAAGTGAAAAAAACTCAAAGGAAGGGGCATAATTACGTAAGGAATTCAGATTTATACATAAGGAAGTAAGGCAAACTAAGTAGCTTTTTTTAGAAAAAAAGAAAAAAGCTAAGAAATACGGCATGCGATCTGACAAGGGGGCTTTGCCAAACCGAAAACGAAAATGACTTCGTCCGGATGTAATCACGAGGAAAGATAGCGCACACACATATTCGCAGCAGGTATATAGGCCTACCTGGGCCTGGGATTCCACACTTGGAAAAGCCCTAGGTGTTTCTTAAGACACAAAGGTCAAGAAAATAAACCCCCAAAAATATATGAATAAACCCTAGAAAAAGAACAAAAAAGCTTCTGGGCAATTCCATATCCAGCTAAAGTGAGCAAAAGAGTTGTCGATACGCCTACTACTCCACCTTTCCTATTCACCCCATTTTTCACCCTCCACCCACTCCTAATATCATACCATATCCTCCACCAGAACAACTAAGGGAGACGCCATTAATGCAAGACCTTCACACACCAACGAAAACGAAAAAGAAAATGCGCCGTAAAAAAAAGGTAGCGGTCGCGCGACTTTTTGAGCGTGGAAATTTAGCCTCCAGGCCGGAAAAAAACAACCCTTTTCTTGTGCCTCTGGTGGACCACATTTTTGTAAATATGTTCTGTACCTAAATACCTTCAAGGTGTTTTAGTTTCCTATTTTTAAATCATCCTCGAATATGTTAAAATAGGCTCTCGAGCTTCTATATTTAGTATGTATAAAGTATATTATTTTCTTATTTACTTTTTTTTTAAAACCAAAAATAGCCAGAGTTAACTGGCCTTGATAGATATATGAGTTTATAAAAAAAAAGCGGTTACGGTAAGGACCGAACATTTTTCACACGGCAGTTGGCTTCTCGCTTGGCTAACGTACGAACTGCCCCACACATCGAAACTTCTTCCAATACAAATAAAAACAAAAAAGATACATACACACACCTCCTCCACCGATCGATGTGTGGCCCATAAAAGCTATAAAAGCTGTGTCTTGCCGGAGCTATCAAAATGTGTCTGTAAGCACTAATCGAAGCTCAGTGCAGCTCATCATCTTCCTACTACGCCCTTGGATTCAGGATGGTCTTTCTGTTATATTCTACTCCCTATACCCCCACGTGTGTTCCTGCTTGGGTTTCGCTTGGCCAAACTTCCTTCGAAAGACTCGGCTGCTGGGTGTAAGGTATACGCGTAAGGAAGGCCTGCGTTTCTGATCAAGTAGGGGGTGAAACAAACCCTCCACAGATGTCTGTAGGGAGGAAAAAAGCGCTCCCAGCCTATGACGTCAGACATTAAGGCGCGACCATAGTAATAAACCAGGGAGATCCCCATCCCAGACCAACGGCGGGAAATTCAAATATTTTTAAGTGGCGGGAGAACGACATCAGGTATATTAGGAAATAGGTTTTTGGACTCGACTCCAAAATTATGACGCCGCCGACGCCAACGATGAGAACAATCCGACGCTCGAAGAGCACAGTGGATAGCAATGCCCGCGGGGTAAAACAGGGACTGAATTCCTGGCATCGGTGCTTTTCGTAAGGTTTGTGCAATTACAGTAGTGGGTTAAAAGTTTTACATTAATATTTTACATTGTTACTAATCGCGCCGAGCCGCTTTCGTGGCTTTTATTTAACAAATTAAAGTTGAGGCTCAATACCTTGTTGTATTACTTTCAAGAGAATTAATACAGTTGTTTCCGACAACAGGCGCAAGCCTACGTCGGTCATTTAATATTTAAAAAACACAGTTGCTGTACTGCACATTAAGCCATGGGCCGAACCATATGGCTTTAAGGATTGGCAAATACCTCGATAAATTCTGCTTACTGCACTTGAATCGACTTGGCAGAATAGGTGATAAACGGTAATTTCCCCGCCACTGGACCGAAGTGACGACGGACATAATTTGCGTTCATAATGAGCACGTAGGAGCTAATTAGCCAACAGCTGCTGCCAGCACCCGCGAAGTCATAATCCACACTTGTTCGCAAGAACGGGCAATCCGGAAGTTGAGTCGGTAATTATAAAGCACGGCGATATTTGCAAAGTATTCACACATGGATTTAGGGCTTTATTCGACATGCGTGGGCAGCCTTGATCACTAGTGCGTATCATCAGTATTGACGGTTTAATACAAAATTGGAATCAGCAGCGGTTTATTAAAATTTCTCACCACTTTTCTCATTTGATAGTCTGGTTTCTTAAAAAATGTTCCCAAATATAAATAATTAAATTACTTCCTAGATAATGCCGGTTTATTTAATGTTACTACAGCGTAATTCATGCTTGGTCCTCAAAAGGTATCCGGATAGAAAGGTAACTGTAAAGCGGAAGTCGAAATAATCCATGAATTGAGATCGTCAGACAATCCTGAACTGAAATAACCCGAAAGCCGTACAGAGATCCTGAACTAATGTGATCCAAGCATCAAATCGAAGACAATCCCCCAAACGGGGATAAAAAACTAAACTTTATAGGGTGTTCAACATCGAGACCAAAAAGTAACTCACTGAATCAGCTCAGAAGAAAATACCCTGAATTTTTTCTTTATTGTAATGCAATCGCGTCGATCTAATTCTCGAAGTAATCCAATAAATCCACAGTGGCAGGTGTTTCGCTTGCGAAGTTGTCATTAAAGGTGTCGTAGCAAAGGAATTCTACCATTTTGAGATCTTACTATATAGTGTCAACCTTTAATTATATGGAGATACAATCCAAGACGTTTACTAAAAATAGAGAGGAAAGTAGCATAATTTAACGCAATGGTCTCACAAGAAGCGCGCAGAAGATTAAGAAAGAAATTCCGTCATACCTACTTGATCTGAATTAAAGGATCGTGAAAGCAGCGCATCAAGACGTACACGTAGTACCTCAAGGAATCTGATTTAAGGCAGTATACGTATTACTCAATAAAGTGACAAAACAAACAATTCACTACGCAAATTAACTTAAAACGTGTCCCATTTAAGAAGGATTACTCTAAGACGGCTACAACACCCATTGTAAGCAACAAAAACTCTCTCTGGCTAAAGAATTGCAAAATATTATTTAAAGAGTTCCAAATCTTGAAGGAATAATTAGAAATCCATACGACGCTGCGAGTATAATTAGTGATAGATCGGTATGTGCTTCTACTTAGCTCGATGTCGTATAACAGAATTACTCCGAAGCCCAACGATATATAAGATTCTTAAAAAGTTTGAAATAACCTAGGCTAAAGCTTCAGACGAATCGATTAGAATTGACCAAGGAAAGTAAATGCTAATTCAGCTGAAATCAACTAAATTGAACACTGAAATCAATGGAACTTTCAAATCCATTCAATCAATCGAAAGCGAGGGCTCAAAGTGAAATCCGGTCTCACTTGATTTTAACTTTATTAATCTCAACTCAAGTATTATCACTTACCTTAGCACCAACCGTAGCTGCAATTCAAGCTAATGTGTTTGCACTATTAAGTTTTTAATATTTTAATGAAAAACCAAAGTAAAACTAACCAAGCATGATTAACACGTGATATGCCAAAAAAAATTGAGTACAGCTTAAGACCTCATTAAGTACAGGAACTAACAACACGTTAATAAAACATATGCAAGACTACAACACAATCCATTCAAACATGTAATTTTAAAATTATCTTTAAACCTTTATGAGACGATCTAGCTCACGGACTTCTAAGGGTCCAATGTTGTGGGGCACAAGAAGTCGTTAAAACATACGAAGGTGAAAAAACATCGGTTCGGAAGTCGGGGCTAATCAAGGAAACGATCACATCAAGCATTAATTACAGCAATAGTGCATATCCTGGTAACGAAAACACGCAGTAGTGAGTTTAACTACCCGTAATTGATGTACTAATCGGTCTCTGATGACGATCACAATCACTTTCTTCTCACTTGCTCTTGTTACCCATCTATCGATAAATTTCCGGCCCAGTTTTGTTAATTGACGGTCCCCAACATGGGCCGAATTGAGCCTTAGTTACCGTAGCTACTAAAAGATGAAGGAAGCTTTTATTAGGAATTTTAATTAATTAAGCGGCTTAAAGACTCAAATAGTTTGAACTGAATTCAATTAACACCAAATCTAATAAGGCCGAGTCTCCAGGCATTAAAATGCATCCACGGCTGCAAACTTTTGATTGGGAACCGGATCTTACGTGGCACATATACGAATAATTATTGAGATAACAGCTGTCTTTACACAGAAATATGCCATAAGGATAACATAGTGTCCCTAAATATGGCTTGTTTCATTCTGAATTACGCACGTGAAGCTGCGCGGGGTAGGTGAAGATTACAACGGTTTTTAACATTAATTGTCCTGACTTTGTTTTTTTGAAACGATGGCAAACCGTACAGTACACACACAGTACAAACCTGTACTAAATCTTAGGGAACTAAAAATCATAATTTTAGACCCGAGTCCACATGAATACAACAAAATGGCGTACAGTACATACGATATGAGGGAAGCACGGACGCCATTTTGGCCGCTTCATTACTGATCCCATACGAGTTTTCCGTAACTCAGCTTACACCTGACCAGTCTAGTCCTAAACAGCCAGAAAAAGAACCACGCCCTACTTGATCGAATCCTAGAGGTCCCACGGTCCCACCAATTAAGTTCCATAAAAATTTCGAACAAAATATAACGCGAATGATGATAAATCATCACTTATATGATCAAAAACCTATAATTTCTCCATACAAAATATGTATTACCATTATTTTATCCATCTATTATCTCTAAGATAAGTTAAATAAAATTACTAATCTGTAATGTAATACAACTCCTCAAATAGATTCAATAAGATGTAATAAGATTGAGAAATATGAGAAATACGAAACCTGGAAAATGGAGGAAAATTTCTTGAAATCATTTTACGAAAAACTGTTACCGAAACTGTACTGTATATCAACATTCCTACAAGAAAAAAAACAAACGCCTTTCTAGCTTATCGTTAAATAACCCGGGTTCTTTAACAGAAACCACGCCTACAAGTCTGGAGTTCAACCCTCTTCACCAAAGTTTTCTCCTGGAATCTAAGTTTTTTAATGGGTTCAAAAACCTGTTTATTATTTAGGGGAAAATTTAACCATTTTTTTGTATACACCAAGGCATTAGTTTTTTTTTTTTTTTTTTTTTTTTTAATTTTACCGACGTAGGCGAATGCCTGTTGCCGGATACTTTATTAACATTCTCTATTACATTATAACTTTGGTTCATCAGAAAAAACAAGTCACCGTGATAGGATTGGTGGATATTTCACACCACTCCTGAGGGAGGTTAGGTGTTATTAACTTCTTTCATTTTTTCGGCGAAAAGGGCTAGAGCGTTGAAGGTTTTGGGATTACAAAGAATTTCTTTTGCATTAAAATGGATCTTTAAAGTACTTAACTTTCTTAATAGTTTAGCTCTTTCTTTGTTTAATTTTGTACAACGTAACAGGAGGTGGGGGACGTCTTGTTTCTCTCTTACTCGACAGGAACAAATATTACTGTCTACCTTTTTCAACCGTTTTAAGTAATCCATGGATGGAAATTGGAGTGTTCTAATTTGTATAATTTTTGACAAAACTGATCTTGGCACATTGGAACATATTATTGGCTTGCATCCAGGATTGACATCTAAATATTTTATGGGTTTTTTTTGCTGGTTCCATTGCTTCCTCCAGGTTTCGATGATAAATATGCTATTCCACTGGCGCGCTTCTTTCGCAGACTCTGGTTGTGAGAGCCATGCCTGAACAGAAGGCATTAGTTATACAATTTGTTAGTTCAGCTAGATCCAAAAAACTCTATTTTTGATTTTTTAAAAGTTGATCCAAACTCTGAATTGTGAATTAAACATGTTATTTGAGAGTGAATTGAACGGTATCAAACTCTCATACACGCAATAATACAACGTACCTAATTCTAATTCTATAGTCTAATCTAAATGAGAATCTAATGATAGCTTCGCTCACGCTGATTTGAAACGCACATGAATTTCGTAACTACTTGAGGTTGTAATTAACCCCGGGAGGCCTGGATTAGAAGACAGTTGTGGTTTTCGTGTAGCATTATCTAGGGATATAATTCTGTTTATTACACATGAAAGTATGTTTTGATAATGTCATGGGTAATTGTAAACTTAATGGCAGCTCTTTGATGAGATAATCTAACTTAAATAGATTGATGCAATAATAGGGCCAATCAAACGAGATATTACAAGCTATATACTATCATTTGATACGATTTTTCTATACAGATAGCTTTATATACCCCACCTCGTTATACGCCTTTTTTGTGATGGTATATACAGCCCGAGTTCAAATATATTGCACGTCATATCTGTTATATATACACGCTTACTTATACATTTATAAATAATAATTATGACTTGCAGTATACGTGATTTAATTTGGTAGCCACTGGTGATGGAAAAAATTGACTTTACTGCCGCTATTCATTCGATTTTCATAGGACTTTACATTCTTCGGACATAATCATAAAAGGTATTCTGCAAAAATGTCAGTGATTTTTACCACAACTACACAAAACTTATTGTAACATTTTTCGAGTTGTAACATCCTTCTTCAATGTTTACTTATAATTTAAAAAATATCAGCGATAAAGTGCCTCCCGATTCTTCATTCTTTTGTATTATCGTCACCCGTATGAAAAATTGCGGTAGAAGTTGCAACCCTCTAAATTGTACAAGTGATCCTCGCCGATCAGAATAAAGAAAGGCAACTTGTAAAAACGGAAACTATGTAGAATCGGCAACGAGCATCAGCTCACGCCCATGAATTTCAATTAAAAAAAATAATTGCGGTAAATAAAATGCATTAAACCTGGTGTTCACTTCAACTTTCGCGGTAAACTTGGTGTAAATTTAGACCTAAAAAAATTCAATATTACTTAAATTGAAAATGAATTTTATTCAATCACTATTTGTGTTAGCATAATCTTCACAGCAATACGAGTATATAAATATTTCACTTAAGTTTTACTCGAAATAATTATCATCTTTATTGCAGTTTAATTTCGGTCTAAATTTAAAGAAAAAAATCAGTAAACACGATTTCTACTGCAGTATTACTTCAAAACTTCACCAAACACTGCAGTTAATGTAGTGTTTAACCGTTTAAGTCCGACTTTTTCGTACGGCACTGTACAATCCTTTAACTGCAAAATCACATTCTTTGTTTTCAAATCAAATTCTTTACTTAACAATTCTTTATTTGAATTGACGGTAGACACTTTTCGCTACACGTACTATAAATAACTGACTAACTAAACACTGAACGCCAGTTTAATCAGTGCTAATGGCAATACATAGTTTATAGACGTCAAGTAAGAACGTACGTTACCAAGTACTCACGTCACGTTACCAAATATGAACTTGACACGTACGTTGTTATTCGTCAGGCTTGTATAACCATTAATACTATAGTCATAAAAGCTTCATCTTATGAAGCATTATCATTCTAACAACAACGATAGAATTGATCATCACTGTAATCATGATACAGCCCATGTTAGACGTGTACTATATCATTCATTACAATAATAACAATACACGTCTTCATTACAGTAAATTTAAAGCAAGTTCCAAAGACCCTTTGCAGAGGAATATTAAACCTATGTTAATGGTATATGGTTTAAAGTCATAACTTATTTCCACGATGAAAATAGATCTGCTTTCCAAAAGGAGATAATAATAATACGATAAACTAAAATCTAATTTACATTTTAACGTACAATATAGCCGTATAATAGCTAGGTTCTCTTGCCGAAATAGAATTTTCGAAACCTAGTAACCTAATATCCGACTACAGTGCCCAACGTAACCCAAGCCTATCCTCTGATGGCAAATGCAATTGGTCGGACTGTACTCTGGTATCGCAATAATTCAGGACATTGGCTCAGTAAAACCAGCAGCTCTTGTCCAAGTGCATCTATTTACAGCTGTAAACTTTGCAATTACAAAGGGATACGCTGCATGCATACTCAGGTTACATAAAAGTGCGCAAAAGCTTCGAAATTAGGTGCAAAAGATGTGTTTTAACAACTTTTGAGCTCATATAAAAAGTGCTACGGAAACGCATACCAACACTTTTCTTGATTTTTAACTGTGTAAACATCCTGATGGCGGTTTACACAGAACACTCGCGCTAAAAATACGCAAGAAAGAAAGATTTTCGTAGTTGTAGCGAACATCTCGAAATAAACGTGCCAGCAGCGTGACCTCAAGCCACACCCACGTCACCATATCCGTTTCTCACCAGCAGTCCTAACTTCAACCTAATCCAACTGCCCTAATATGACAATCAGTTAACTACGATCGATCGCCATTTATACCAGTCCCCCCCCTAACACGCTATCCAAAGTGGGGTTTTCCTTACAAATATTTACACACATAAAAATGACAATTAAGAATCTTATATTACAGTACGTACTGCGGGCTTGAATTGAATCTGCATGTTCATCCAACAACTTTTAGAGTGCTAAACGATGTACACATCGAAAACGAGACGAGAATTTCTCTCGAGCAAATACGTGCGAATATACGAGTGTAACAAATTTGAATATAAAGACATCCAATTCTAGGTCTTAATTCGCCTTTGATTTACGTACCGTGCCCACTACGCCTTACAACAGACATAAAACTTTACTCCCACATCATTTTCAACTAACTCCACTAATTGCAACGCTTACGAAAATCGGCCCAAAACGTCGCCAACGTGTCGAAAGTCGAAAATTCCTCGACGGGTTAAAAATCCGCGAGGGTTTTTGCCTTTTTTGGCAACTCGACGACAACGCCTGTCGCAAACACATTAACTCGATTTGGCCAGATTGTCATAAAAAAATTTTCTCCAGACCTATGCCAGTAATTGCACGTGTAATTGGGAAAAGCTCGCCTCCCTCTCTTTTTCCTCGTCAAACGAGGAGTGGACGGAAAACTGTGAAGGAGTTCTAATTAACTGGTGCGTACGTACACTAGCTATTACTGTCATCTCGCTTTCATAAATAATAAGAAATAAATCTTAAAAAAGTGTCGGGCTGCTGACAAACTCAAACCCGTTAAAAACGGGGTTATATACTGTACTTGAAATAGTCCGTGTAGTCCGTGAAATAGTCATCCGCAATAATAATAAGAATAGAAAAGGGAGGTTGTAAATGTAAGGTTTAAAACTATTTTTTCAACAGAGCGACTATCCATGATGCTAGGAACACGACACAGCTGTGTTTTTAAAATTGGAATTATTTTTTAAATTTCAAATTAACGTTCTAAAATAGAACAGATTTGAAAACAAAACAAATCGTTTAAAGAATTCCCGTCATGGGACCTAGTCACGCAGCTATTTATTATATTCCTCTCTGGTGAACTAATGGAATAAACAAAAGAAACAAACTTCAAGCGATTCCAATGGACCGGAAACGGAGGGGACCCAAACATCAATCCATGGAACAACGAAAGCAGGTTTATTTTAAAAAGGTATTAAATCACGAGAGATGATTTATGTAGGACCTACTCACAGGCTTTTGTTTCAAGGAAAGGCTGTGTACAGTGAAGTTTCAAACTACGCTGGACACGAGTATAAAAGGGCCATTGCTAAAAAATGTAAAAATATCAGATTGAAGATTGGAAGCATAAAATTGCCGGCCGGCTGGACAAAACGCCGCTCAGGCGAATTCTTTTTTTTGGCCCCAAAAAACTATATCAATGACCCCAAAAGAGGACACCGACTACCGACTGCAGCAAGAAAAGATGACAGAACAAGGGAGAGCAGGGGGTTATATCAAGGTGGGGGGATTGACCCAGCCTCTCCTTTTTTGCGTGTATGCACGGGTGTGCAAAAACAGTCGGCTTTTGGATTGATACTCGACACACGGGTCAGCGAAAATGTGGTAGTATAGACAGATATAAAGGTAGTTTGATGGTATGGGCAGAGTGCAAGCTCTGCCGGCCATTGGTTAATATACATTTGTATTCCGTCTGGAGGAGTCTAAAATGGCTGAATCTAACCTGGTTGTAAACTACCCGAAAATTTTCTTTAAATGCGCGTACAAAATTAAAAAAAAAACAGAAAGAAATATTCCATCTCTTTTTTTATTCTTTAGATGTTGCGAATTCTGACTTAGAGACCAACAATTTGACATTGCCCTTTCTTCTCCCTTGACTCTTCCTGTGTTTCATCTCCATGACACTCTAATATTTCCATACTAAGATTATAACGTTGAGATGACGTTAACTTTGGTATAAAAAGATCTGACATGACACTGATACGGGGGGAAAAATTAGAAGAGTTGAAAGACGATAGTCAAGATAAACTCAACCTACCACGGGACTACTGATTTATCGTGAAAACATTTAGTTCTATTGGCATCCATCTTTCTCTGACTCAAATCTCAAACACAACGTAAGACCCTCAAATCTCTACTTTCTCTCTCTCTCTCACCAAAATTTTGCAATCCATAGCATTAGCTATTCTAATCGAGATAGTGCTGACGTAATTCGGTCTCTTGCGGGTTTACTAATGGGTATATAGTCAAGACTGGTATATTCCTTTTACTGGCTTTTCAAAAATTGGCAAGAATTAGAAAGACGAGTTTAATAATATATCTCGTTTTTGTTAAATGAAGTAAGAGTTGATTAGAACTTTGCGTAAATGGTATGAAGCCTGTTTTGGAATCTTAGATTTTCAAGTCCAACTCGATTCTTGCAACAAGGGCGTCGCTCTTAGTTTGATCGGTTCTGGCCTAAGAAGAACTGATGAAAAATCGAATAGTTACCTTTGATTATCCATTACTGATGCAAATTTCAAGAGCATAAAACGTACGTACAACGACGCAAACTTTGTTCACAGCAAAGCTAACACAATTACAAGTTCTCCAGTTTTCTAGTATCCCGTAAACATTCGTGGCAGTTGAAAAATATAAGCTTAGAAACGAATGATTGGCCAGATTAATAAAAAAATGAGCAAATGCGTGAAGGTAGCTGTACGTATATATAAATTGCTATAAAACAGGGAAGTTTTTAATCCTGAGTTCTAAGCCTGAATTATGAATGCGTCACGAACGCCAAAAATGTCGTCTGGAATTTAAGAAATCGAGAAAAATTCGTAAAATTAAGACAAAAATCTTCAACAGAACATACATTCGAGATGTTACTTTTAGAAGTAGTTCTTTAACGCTTAGTTTCGCGAAAATTGTTCCAAATTTGAACATTTATGAGGAATATTCGAACTCTTCATGTTTGTCACAAAACCGAGTACAATGAGCCTGTATATTGGTCACTGGCAAAGCAATATTCTATCGTTAAATGCTTTTAATTTATGTCACAATTTTCTGAAATTATCAAAAAATCTTGTTTTTCTAAACAAAATCAGAAAACTGTCAATAAGGACTTCTTATTGTTTTGCAGTGTTTATGTAGATCTGGTAAACCAAATTAAACAGTTTAGTCTGTTTTTCGGCTAGTAATTCACATCCCACGTACCATGTATTACGTGGTACGTAATGCACGTACTACGTTGAGCACAATCTACTGTAGATGTTTAAGTGAACTAAGTGTTGACCTATCTCACCCTTACAATCTTACTTTTTGAATAATTTCAGTGAAAAACTCATCGGATTTCCAAACGCTATAAACATTACAACCCCCACCCAATTTATCCTATATAAATTTTCGAGCAAATAGTGTAAAAATAGTCACATGTGTGATTCGTCTCCCGCTTCAGGTCATGTAATGATCGCAGTATTATGATTAGATAATACAGATCGAAATTAGAACTCTGAAACTCGAAAAAAAACTGCATCCCTGAATACAGTAGCTCGATTCTAATATTCTAGCCTTCGATCCTCAAGTTTGGAATGTAACATTCGCGAGCACTATTTTAGAAATTTCTGGAAAACTCTCCCAGGTCTACGGAAACAATTCGTAAATCAACTCTAGTTCAGCGTTAATCAATCAGTTCAAGTCGAAACTGTCTACATAAAACCAACATAAATAGTAAATTAAAGCTTGCAGGTTCATTCCAATTGTAGCACACTACTGTTTATTACCAACGAAACGTTATTATTGTCTAGTTAATGTCTTGTAGTTTAGTTCCCCACCTAACCTATAAGGCCTATGTAGCTTTAGCTCCTTACCAATCCTCATTGAAGAAGTTAAGATCTGACGCCGGAAAACCTACACCAAAAGCCGTTCCGAAGTAAGAAAAGAAGACAAGCAGTCTCCTCTTACAGGGTGAAAATGAATGCTTAACACCTGGCCTTGATTGAAAGATCTTTTCAGTTTGAGGTCATTTGGAGGTTGCAGACTGTGCTAAAATTAAGGTCACGTTAAGTTAGGAGCAAGGCTGCGTTTCGCTCAAGGGTGGGGTTTGACTGGTTTCTGCATACTGAGCCGTGTTTGTTCTCAACGGAGCGTCTCAGGACTGATAAATGGGCAAATTGGAAGTCAAACGCCAGGAAAAACCTTGTGATGAGCATATAATGTAGAAGGTTTTTTTTAGCCCGGTCTTAGAGGCCATGCTTTTCATGGAAGGAGACAGACAAGGAGCTCACGACGTGCCATGATAAGAGCAAGTTACGTACCTGTCAAAAAAAGTACGTTGGTAGCAGCTGTGTTTTTCCCACACCACCAAGAAGAAGCGCTCTTCGTTAGCTGGATTCTTGGTAGTGGGCGGTCTGGCCCAGCCACATGGAAAGCTTTTTCCGAACATGGAAAGCGAAAATCCTGTTGGAAAACATTCCAGCCCCAAGGGAGGTAAGTAGGCGATCGAAAATCATACATCTTGCCATTGCTATGCACACAGTTCTTGCTGGGTGCTCGTATACTACACTTTTCCCCCCCTGTAAGATTAACAACAGATAAGCATCAACCAACGCAAGTTATTTCTGCTCTAAGATGTTACCTTACATCTGCCATAAATCTTGAATCCTCATCATGCATCGCAAAAATAGCTCCGGACCCAGACCCGGCCACGGCGGCTTCATCGAAGCAAATGGCAAAACCCAGCACACCTTAAGGCTTCAACTTGATCACTTATAAGCAATCGAACAGGACATAACTCGTGGACTTGCATTAATTACGCTAACACGATGACAAGCATGCCTCGCCTTTGTTTAAGCGCCAACTTGTTGATCCTGGGCATCTGTAAGAATGTAAACATATCTTAGCATATAAAACCTCCTAATTACAATATACAAAAAATATTTGGCAGGAAGCGATACTGATGGGCATATGTTCGACAAATCGTCTGCAGCTTTAATTCCACTAACTAGTAAAGAAAACTTTCAAGAAAGACTGCAAAAACATGCTTTGACACGTGTGCGTATACAAAACGCTGTTGGTCATAAAAGGCGGGAAAATAACGATTCTGGGCTAAACAACAGCGGATTGCGGTTTTTCGACAGGGGTGGACATATACGTTATAGATATGGTATATGCCTATTTGGCGCGCTTTTTAAAAATCCGAGCCTAAGCTGGAAAGGCCCGATCTAGCCCTGCTGGCCACGTCGAGAGCTCCGCTGCCTCCCCCTTCCAGGCCGTACAAGTTGCGGGCTTTCGTCCACGTCGCAGTGAATGTTCGTGGACGAGCCAAGCTTTAGGTAAGTTTTTGATAGTGAAAAAGTGACGATCTCTCTTTCAAGCAAAGGTGTATTGAATTAAGGTATGTAACGCATTTTAATTGTTGTATGACTTAGGCCAACTCTTTGGCGTTGAGGCTCAAAGTCTGCTTTTAAATTCCTGGTTCCTCTGGGCTTGCTATACTCGTTCCTGCAGTTCAGCTTCGGGTCCTTGGCAGCCATCTTCGATGGCTCGAGCCGCGTTCCTATTGGTCGACTGCATTATTTTTGCAGAGTTGGCCTGAAACGGGGAGAGTTTTGCGGTAGTTTGGTCGCTTTTATATTATTCCACATGAATTGTATTTCTGCTTGAGTGCAGTACAAATTAGCCTGCAACTATGGGGACTTTTGTGCACATGAAAAACATGGGGTTTTTAAAACATATATGCAAGAAAAAGGTCGTCTCCAAAAGCCACGCCATTTCTTTTTCCCCTCCAAACCCTGCATTTACTTTTAAGAATAATTACCGTAGCTGGGAATTATTTCTAATGTGATGGTCGCATACTTTCGTATGGCCCTCTGACTGTTCCCAAGGCTGTATAATTAACCCGTGTGCAATCCGGGTTCTTTTTACCACATTAACCAGAAATTATGTTTAGGATAATTAGATTTACTTTTATGGTTTCAAGTTTAGCATACGGTAACCTGGTACGTGTGTTCTATCTGAGACCAACATGTAATGTATGTACGGGATGCGGACACAAACTTAAATTAAACCAAGTGAACGAGTCATCGTCTCAACAACGGAAAATTAAGATTGGAAAACACTTTTACTAATATTCAACTCCAAATCACATGGCTTATGGCTAGGTTATTATATTAGGTTGTGGCTATAGGGAGTACCAGACGGTAAATAAAACCTGGAACAACGGACTTTTTAAGTTCAAGGTTTCATAAACTTATTTAGAATGAGAATACATTTTAGTGTCTGCATATTTAATTAATCTTCGATAGCGTTTTGTTGCTGGTTCTCAACCCTATGACTGAGTTATAGGAATAAGGAATGGTTGTCGTGCTTGTATATCCTTAGAATAATATTAGTTTTAGGGAATTAGAAATTTTAACTCTTAAATAAAGAACTTAACAGCTGCATATAACTATAAAAGAATACAAAATATGGGATGTCTTAGAAAATAATGTGTTTCAAGGTGTAGTTTAGCGTAATTAACGTTTTTCGGAATCTAGCACATTTTAAACCGTTTTTGTCCACGTCACGGAAACTGATCTAAGCCAACGAGACGAAGATTTCGAGCTCAGTTTAATTTCTGTAACAATTATTTTTTTAAATAATCTGTGACAGTTATTTCTATAATAATTATTCGAGCCAAAGGACTGGAAAAGTAAAATGCTACAAAAGCTTTAGGATTTGTAAACATGCGAAGTTATTTACCAACCCAACCTTCTGCATTCCATATTTAGATAATGAGTTTAACAGGAATGTAGTTTGACCTTTACTTCATTGTACTCCTCCCAGCAAAAAGCAATCAAATTAATCTAATGAGCAAGAGCTTTGCTTTTTATAAAAATTACTCTATGCAACTAATTTTACCATGCTGCTTTAGTTTAAACTGTTTAATTGTAAGACTATTCTAATATTTCTGTTAGATTTTCCCCAATGTCTACAATAAAGTAATTCTATAGCGATATATAATATGAAAGCTTCCTAGAGTAATTTATTCCAATAAAGTAAATCTGGAGCGATGTTCTAATATGAAAGTTTCTTTAGTATTTTATTGCAATAAAGATATCACTGTATTTAAATTTAGAATTATCCAGATTTTTGTTTGCAGTAAAACAGACAATTGTGATAATTAACTCAATTTATAACTCACTTTATATATAATCCATATAATTTTCAGATCGTTTTCATTTCAAGCATTCAAAAGATGTTGGTTAACATGATTATCATTTGAATTCTAATAAATTCTTTCCCGGTGCTGCATGTTTCGCGACGTATGATGTGTATTCGAGACCGCTTCGACTTTTAACGGGCAAAAATCTATCTATAGCAAGCAAACAGAGCAATACCAATGTTGACCTGCGTACTGTTTATAACGATACAATTTTGGGAATATATTTAGAAACCCATTTGGATAGACTAAGCTTGTAATCGCAAAAGATTACCTATATGTATAATAATAATATAGCTTACACGGAACTAAAACTTAAATTTTTCTATCTGCATCAATAACGCTGAAAAGTTCGTAATAATTATCATTCTAACTATTTATAATGGTACAATTTTGAAAATATGTTTAGAAACACATTTGGGCAGACTAAGCTTGAAATTATTGCAAAAAAATTATAATAATATAGCTTACAAGTTTTATCTTTCTATCTGCATCAATAATGCTAAAAAGTTCGCGATAATTATCATTCTAATTCTGTATCAAAATATGGACAACAACATGTGTTGCTTCTCTTAACGCATCCACCCTTTTAAGGAACATTTTTTATTACATAAAACCGTTTAAAGCCAGACTCTTTTACGAAACATAAGGTCTTGCTGTTCCAAATCTCACAATATTTGCATTATGCAATATTCCAGAACTGACGGCTATACCAGACAATAAATACAGAAACAAGTCAGAGCCTACTCAAAAGCTGCCGCCCAATGTAAACAAAATGCCGCAGGAAGCATTTGTGCTCCGGCCCATCCTGGCATGCTTGTTAAAAGCTTGAGGTATAGACTGTCTTAACAAAAAGGCCAAGTGAACGAGTTGAAGCTGTAGCGAGTTATGTGAAAGATGTCAAGCTATTCTTCCACGCTGCTTCTCTCACTGCCACAGTCCCAGGTTATCCGCACTGTAAACATATCCTCCCCGAGCTTTCCGAATGCGCGCATTGCCAATGAGAAGCTCGCGTTAAGGCCAATTTGGGTTTGTCTCCTGGCCGTTTTTCGAACTCTTCCTCTGTTCTGCTCTTTTTTTCGCTGGCCCTGACACGTGTAGCCAAGATGCCCATTACTCCTTGAACTATACGACCATAAGTTGATGTTTTTTGTCTTTTTCTTTTTCGTTAAACTGGGTTCCAAACTTTTTGGCGGGGCAATTTCGCCTCCTTTTCCCCTCCCAAAAAGCACGTCGCAGATTACATTTTTTTCCAGAACTAGAGGGTATAGCGAAAAAGTTTTTAAAGTCGGGTACTCTATCTCTCTCCCGTGTATTTATACCACAGCCCGAAAAGACTCCGGGAGGGAGCCGAAATAGTAAAAAAGGGCGAAAGGAGAAGGCAAGGAGCTACATTTCATTATCATATGAGACAAGGGATCGCGTAAATGGAGTTTAAGAGCCAAGAGCAGCGTTTGGCCATAGGTGCCTGGGCACTCAGATCGTTGAGTACTTAACCCTATAAGGCGTCTGCAATTGGGGGTTTCTTTGGTTATCCCGACGTCGATAACTGTGGGGATTGGTTTCCGCGTTGTAAATCCTCTCGCTAAAATGGCCTTCGCAAAAGGGTAACTAACTCGGGATATGATGCATTTCAAACGGACATTACAGCGGCACACAACGGCACACACAACCTAAAAAGGGGGGCCCCTTTTACCACTGGCACACACACACACACCACCACGGCAAGTTATTCGCCATTCTCTCCATCGTCTTTTTCGGCCCAAAGCCGGGGGAATACGAGCCACACACACAGCATAAAAGGACGGTGCCATCCTCTGGGCTGCAGCATCCCCTTGCCATACCTTCATCTGCAACTCGAGAGCATTCCAGTACCCGACAGAACATTTTTTCGCCGCGCGCGGGAATCTCAACTGACCAGCCAAAAGTTGATTTATCCTTTTAATCAAAAACGGTTTTTGGACTCGCTCCAACCCTCACATTTGAGCAAAAGCGAACCGAAAAAAAGGGGGGGGGGGAAAGAACGAAATAGACAAAAAAAGAAGAAAACAAAACAAAAAACTCGGGGAATGTCATCTGGCGCTCAAGTCGTGACAGAACTTCAAAAAGGAAAAAAAGTGAAAATGTCCAAGAAGGGTACTGGATTGGGTTGGGAGAAGCGAAGGAAGAAAGAACCTCCCGTTCGAGTTTTTTGCTGTGATCAAATTTGCCAATCCAATGGCCGCGCCTGGGAGTTTTCCTCAGAGTCCCTCTGAAGCCAGAGAAAAACGAAACAAAAAACAGTTCAGTGTTGGTTGCAAGTGTGCAATAAGCGGCATCTGGGGCCCCTTTGTCACCCAAGACCAAATCTTGCTGCCTCTTCTTGTCAGGTAAATTGTTCTACTGGTTTCTTTTTTTGCTGTCTGAATTTTATTTCACTTTCTTTGTGTAATCTCTACCGTCTTTTCCCCCTTTCTAACGTCCAATCTGAACCTAACACTATTTGTGTGTTGGGGAAAAAGACAGATTTCGTTTAATTTCGTCTTTTTTTCATCGAGTGGGATTTGGATCTCATCTTTGTACAGATTTGTTGGGCATTATTTCCTTGCCTTTGAGGATTAGTTGGAGCTCGTGACTTGACAGTTTTTAGTTGTTATCGTCCAGTGACGATTTATGAGGCGGGGTATTGACTAAGGTGGCATTATTTGTCAGACAGCTGCCAAAAGACTCGAGCAGGCCTATTGATTCTGAAAGAAAGAGGAAAGACTAAGGTGAGATCTGTGTGTGTTGATTACTCGATAAGAGACTTCCCCAACGCCTGCAGCGGGCACAAGTCTTCAAGCCTTTTCCTCCGTCCACATAGAACATACTCAGTACTAAGCCACAGCAGTTGGCTTGTGTTGTGTGGTCAAAAAAAATTCCAGAGCCAGTTTGACAGTTTTTTTTTATCTTTTTGTCTGAAAAAAGGGAACTTGCGTGCGAAGGGCCAATTTGTTCTGTATACTTCGCAGACCACTTGCACACTTGCGAGTTGATTGCCGTCACTTTTTCGGATTCCAACGTCCCCAGCAGCCACAACTTCCCACTTAAGGTAAAAACTTACGCTTTTGCATCCAGCCATGCTGGGTGTACCGTCTACACTCTTGCCTAAGATAATTAGAAGTTTCGCATTGAGCCCCTTTTTTACGAGATTTGATTACAAAAACGAAAACCTGTTTTGGGAAGGAGTTGTAATTCAATCTCGCAGCACATGTTCAAATTCCGTTTGTATTTCGCGACGTTCGAAGTCCACGTTTGCGACAACACATTTTGGGCTTGCCGGAATCTTCTTTTAGAATACCGAACGACAACAATATTCTTGGAAACCATGAGTGCAAAGCACGAAAAGTTGGGGAGTCTAATACTGTAGTGTAGTCCAAATCAACCAAGTATAGGGCGAAGAAATTAGGCGTAGGTTGAAATCTCGAATTCTTGGAACGTAGGAGAAGCAAAATCGTCGTTTACTAACGCATGTAGCCGCTTCTGAAGACAGTAAAGAAGGCACTTTTCTTGGTAGAAAGTCGGCAGCTGGTATGTTTGCGAAGAAGATAGGCCTCATGGATATTTCTATGGGGAGTGGGTGGCCGTGAGTTTAGCTTCGGTGTGTCAACTTTGGTGCCACTGATAAGCAAAACGCCCAGTTTCAGGCTTTGCCGGCATCTTCTTAGGTCCTTTCGTCTTGGTTTCTGTCACGAACTTGCCAAACTGTACCTTTTGAATGGCTGTTGGATCTTCTCGTCTATTCTCTGAGACGGATTGTAGGGTAGCTTCAGAAGATTCTGACATGAAAAAGGTTTGAAGAAGAAAAGTAAATACTTTTTGTCTTCCAAGTTTTGGTTTGAAGAGTATTTCCTGTATTTATTGGGAAGGAAGATAGTGTAAAGAAAATAGTATAAAGGGAGAGTATAATATAAAAACGTTTAGTTTAAAGAGCATTTCATTTATTTTCATTTGAGATCATAACTACACGAAGATTTTGAGACGTTGGCCAGTAGCTTGATTTGTACCAAAACAAAAACATCTGTTTTTATCGGTGTAGTCAGGTTTGGCGGGCTGTGGACACAGGTGGGTTAATTAAGGACAATCACAACCCTTCAAAGTGTACCCAGGTGCCGTTTCTGGTGTCCCTTTTCTTGTCCCCAACAGCAACAGCTTTGACATCTTTCACAACACGAGACAGCGCTAAAGAGGGCTAGAAAACAAGCTCGGGGCAAAATAAAGCGATTTTCCTCGAACAGGGAGGGTACAAATTATTCCCTTCATTAAGTTGCGCGCAGTGCACATATTAAACGTAAAACGTCACTCTGGTTACGTGTTTTCACTGAAGCGAAATGCTTTTTCCTTCCCGCCACAGACACTAGCTAGAAGTGCAATAAATTTAATTGTAGTAAAAAGGGAAGCAGTATAGCATAACATGCAGCGCACTTGAGCTTATAATTACAGACTTACCCTCGATTTAGCGTCATTCTGAAGGAGCTTTTTGTTTGGCTGGGTTTGACATTCGAGCGTGCGAATTAGTGTCAACATAATTCATTGTATTCACAAATTGGATTGTACCATTGAAATTGAAACTGTCATATCAGTACTAATGCGTTCTTGAAAGGAAAGGATTAGTTCTTTTCAAAAGAACAAAACGTATTCAAGATTTACTTGGAATTCAGTAGTAGTAATTAAGTTTAGAACCAAACTTGTTTAACCATGTAAATTGAACGCAAAATAATTGACAGTAAATCAAATTTGTGGTTTGAAGTTGCATCAACTTTTTGTAACAACGTTAATACCCTTTTTAAAAACAAGATAAACGAAATATTTTTCTCCCTGGGAAAAGTGTACAGTACAGTTAGTTTAAAAGCAGGATTAAGTTCCGAGTATTATAGTCTTTCTAGTTTTTACTATGGGGGAGTTATGTAATCGAATTTGCGTTCGTTTCAGACCAGTGCCCAGTTACATAGGATGACTTGCGTGCATTTTTTCACGTGACTTCCATTTTTAACCTGCGAAAGACTTCCCCCAAATTCAAGTATAAGGGGGAAAACAACCTAAAAAACTGTGAAACTGGGCCCAGGGAAAAAAATGTTCTCTTATAAACTCCTGCAAAAAAACTCTTCTGTTGTTTGGCTACATTTAGGCATGTCAGCTGTTTGTAATTGTTAGGCGAATGCCCTAGTTAGCTATTTAAAATTATTTGGAAAATTGTCGGAAGAGAACTAAGAGGGTTTTAGGGTTTCAAAGGAAGTCGTCCTGTTCAAAACACTATTTGTCTTGTTTAAATAGCTTTTAAACGTTCTTTTGGGCAGACTTTATGTTAGATAGCAATCTCCAGCACCAGCATTTAACGGATTTTTCATAGAAATATTATAGGCGGTGGTAGGATATGAAGCGAATACTTCATAATGATATCTTGATATTGAAGACATCTCGAGGGAATGTTTGCCGTCATGGATGACTAAACTATAAGTAGTTCAGATCTTCAAAATAGAGCAAATAATTGTCTCTTAAAGTGTACTGACATAACTGAACTGAATCGATATTATCAAGCAATGGCATCAAGAATTATATTTCTTCCCTTCGAAAGTGGTCGTTCAGAAGAAAATTAACTATCATATTTTCGTTTCAGTATTCCCGTTTTCCTTGTTTTTTCGCGTAAAGACATTACTGTGGCTAGTGGAGAAGCAAATATTATCACTCCTAGATAACCATTTAGCTATTCGAGAGAAATCGTGCGAATTACGACGATAAATGTGTCACTTGCAAATAAAATTGTCTCTTAACCCTTGCGTTTCGAATTCTCACGAGGTTGGTCAGTTTATTTTGCGTCTAGCTTTAGTTCAGGAGAATCCAAAACCCCAATTGGAATCCAAACTTCATTTTAAACGATGTGGATTGAAGGTGTAAGGTCTCACGTTTTAAAGCAAGAATTTGCGCCACTTTTTGCTGTGTAGTGCATTCAATACACCCAAGTTCCAACATTGTTTCTGCTCGCATAAAGTTACGATTCAAAAAACCTTAATTTGCAATTAAGGAGGCTCCCGGCGCTCTTTACTATTCCAACGAACGCCATTTTGTGTAACTTATGGAAACTTGTCGCTTAAATTCTACTTTCTAGTGGTTAATAATTACAAAAGCTTGACTTGCTTCGTGTCATACCAACAATGGCTTCTTTTTTGTTGGTGTTTTCCCTTGGGTGACGCCCTCAGCACCCAGCACCTTCATTAGTACACGTTTGCCATACTAAGGACACTGAAAAGAAAAGGAGAAAAACGTTCGCTTGTTAACCACATCACACAGAATTTCATTATTGTCTAGCTCGCGCTCCCATTGGCTCCTCTAGATCTCTAACTCTCCTTTTATCGATTCCCATATTTATGTCAGATTCAGCTTAGACACTCCATCAAGGAATCTTTATATAATAAAAAAATATAATTTTAAATGCTATCGAAAAATTTGCAGCAGAAAATTTTATCCAAAAAAGAACACGGTACATTTTTAGAAAGCTTTCGACAAAAAGAAAAAGAAAACTTCGATAAAAACGCCCATGCATTTTGCAAATGGATCGTGGTTCTAACACACCTTCGTCTTGCCTTATTGTCTGGGACCATCGTGTTTTCTCTCTTCTTTATTGATAAGCCCAAAATTATCCGTTAACCCAAGCCGTAGAATTTACGAGAGAGCGAGAGAAGAAAAGGTTGCATGCTGGCGTATATAATATAGTTTATGGTCAGTCTGCCAATCCCTCGTCTTTTTAAGCCTTGTTGGATAAAAAAGGTGGAGAATTTTCTGCCGACTCTTGTTTCTTTCAGCCAGAAGAGTTAAAAAAAAGAATGAGATATAAGAAGAAGAGTCTGAGGAGTCTATTTTTACCTATGCTTTTCTGTTGGCCGTCGAGGTATGTAACGTGTTAGGTGGAGTCTGCCATGATTTCGTATTCCACCTTAGCTCCACACACGTGAATAAAGAGTTCTTTTTATGAAGCTCCAGACTAATGAGTTTCAACTATATACCATCAACTTTTGGCCTGGCTCTATAATCAAAAGCGCTCCTTATTTTTATTTTTTTCTGGGGGGGAGGGAGTTGGAAGGCTATATACAATGCAGATAGAAAAACCTCTCAAGCTTCTCGGACTGCTAGCTGGCTCAGAGCTAATAAAGGCCGCCCGTTTTTTATATTCCTCCTCTTATTTGGGGGAGTTTTGAAGCATGGGCGAAAAAATGGCGGGAAATGCAGTATATTTAGCAAAGTTGGGGCGAGTGGGGCGGTTTTTGTGTTTTTTATTTTTTTTACTCCTCCTCCATTGTTGAGGACGTGAGCGAAAACTCCCAACCAAAGGGCAGCCAAGGGAACGAGGAATTATTATGCCCCAAACGCGGGGCTTTTGCGAGACCCAGAGGGTTGTTAACTGGGAGAAATGGCCCCGGCTGGCCCAAGAGGCGCGTAACCGGGCTTGCTCATTTGTTCCCCGGTCGTTAAACTTGACGACTAAGCCCCGGACGACAAGGAGGAGCTCGTCTCGCTTCATAGCCGGCAATCCAATCGAGGCTGACTTGGGAGACTCGCTCCAACTTTCTGCTCTAGGACCGCTCTAGGAATTTTTTTTTTTTAGATTTTTACCTTCCACTGCCCAGATTTGAGTTATGATCCTAACCCTAACTCTTAGGGGAATTTTATTTTATTTTTATTTTTTTACTATATGCAGGGCAAAAAAGGTGGATTGAGTTTTTTTTAAACTAGGAGAGTTGGCGAGTTTCAACCAATAAATGAGCCCTTTTCTTAGTTTAGTTTTATTTAGATTTTTCCCATATTGTAAACGTATAAGGGACTTTGTTGGAAAATGTGGCAGGACATTTAAGGTGCTTTTTTTCAACTTTATTTTTTGGGAGGGTCGGATATGTAGAGCTGTAGGACTGAATTTACATGATGGGGCAAAAGACATAAAGCAAAACGGGGCGAAGTTTAAGCCCAGGCGCCAAATGGTCGTGTGGACTTTTGCTAAGTTCGAGAAAATCGTTCTTCCAGAAGCTTTCCTTGTGCCGACGTGAGCCAAGGCTATAATTTAGCTACTTTTTTTCGTTTAGCTTCCATTTCCTGGGCGCGAAAGCCGTTTTTCGGTTTCAGACAATAGGGGAAAGACTGTTTGGATTTTATTTTTGAGCCACTTGAAGCCCAATTGCCTGAGTAAATTTTCGTGTAGTTCCTTAGTTTTCTGCGAATTCTTTGAAAATGGGTTTGAAGTGTTTTTCTTTTCTTTTGGGAGTTCAAGCATATTGGACAATTTCCATAGACTTGGTATTGAGAGATTGTAGTGTAGATTTAATTTGACTGCCTAGAAATCTTTCCAGCTTTTTGATAATATTTATAATAGATTAGAAGTGTTGAGATATTGTTTATAGGATTTTAGAAGGGGTGCAGCTGGTTCCAATAATTGCTTTTAACTATTTTATTTTACAATTGAGTGTTGCAGGGTGTTAGAACAAAATAGCGAGTAATGGGGATAAGAAGTTATAATCTCCAGAATGTTCGCTGTTAATGTGAAAATTGAATATAATGTTACAGAAACGTAGTTTTTACATTTTAGGAGCATTTTTGGGATTTAAAAATGTGGGCTAAAATATATTACAACTTCAGTATAACGTTTATATCGTATAAGATAAGTTTTAGAACCCTTCCTATGTTTAAAGATCGGCACACAACAAATACATGCTTGTCGTTTGTACTAATATTTCATTAGTACTATTTCAAAGTTATACCGTGATATCTAGGTATAAGACTATCCCTAAATATCTATTATAATCTTAGTAATTTCTGTAAAATTTCTGAAACTTCTATAAAGAGCCTCCAATTTCTGCACTTGTATTGTAATATTATACTATCTTATCAGCGTAAAAGTTACCCCAAATTTAATTGTAAGATTCCCAAAAAAATTTTGCCGGGTGTATCCAGTCTTTTTTTAAATTTTTTAAGGGAGGCTGCGTATACTTAGCCAAGTATAGGAGCCATCTGTGCATTGTTGCCTGCTGTTTTCCATCCTGGCTCTTAAAAACGAAATAATAAAAAGCGTCTCAACCAGGTTTCTGTGTCAGGAGTTAAGAGTTCGGAAATTGAAGTGGCCAGGACATATTGAGCGGGCAAATGGTGCGCTTCGGCAAGAAATGCTCGGCAAAAAACGAGTCCTTTCCTGGTTGGTCTGGTCAAGCCCCAGCCGAAAGTTTTTAAGGAAAGATGGCCGCCATATAGAGTAAAGGAAGGGAAGAAAACGTTCGCAATTGTTGGGTCTTCGGCGGGCGCGCAAATAAAAGCATCAAGGGCTTGTGTGTATATGTGGAGCGAAAGGGAGAGTAATAAGGTCCTGCTACACGACACGCAGGTTTATATAGATGTGGCGGGGGGAGGGAGGGAAAAATACGAGCCTTAGTGCTAGATGGAGGGGCTTTTTGCCTAACTTTGGCAATGCTACGGGCATGGCGGCAGGGTCCATGAATCTGGCGATGATTTTGGCAAGAGAAACCATTTGAGTTGGAGTTTTAAAGAGCCCATAACCCGTAGCTTTGATGTCCAAAGTTATCTTCGACGCCCCAACCCGCTGCTCCGGACTTTTTTCGGGTACTCGTATCACCTCGCCCGGGCTATACGTCTATGTGTGGTGCTCCAACGCTAAAAGCGCGCTAGATCAGCGAAAGGAAGAATACGACAGCAACTCAAACGCAGCAACTCGGACGATACACACACACCACACACACATATAGCCAAGTTCTCTTATTCTTAACCCCCCTCAACCAACACACACACACCGCACTCCATCAGTGGACGCTAAGCAAATCAGATGCCCCCCCTCTGGACCCACAAACCCAATCTGACTCTTCAGGTCATCTTTCGATACGAAAGCCGAAACCCAAAAAAGCAACGCAAAGTAGCTCGCGCGGGAAAAAGAAACCTAACAGATCTCTTACAACCAAATAAAAAGAAAAAAGCAAATGGGGGGCCAGCGAATAGCTTTTCGCTAAGCCCAGCCTTCTAAACAAGACATCAACAAGAGGCATTGTGTGCATAACAGTCCTCCCAAGCAGATCATGGCTACCCGATTTCTTCATCCAGGATCAGCATCTCTGCATCTTCTCCTCTGCCGGCTCGCAGCATCGCTTTTGCCGTCTCGCGATCTGCTCCTGCTCTGCCGCCCTAACCTCTCCCGAGTGACAATCCAAGGTGGTCTGCTGCTTCTACTTAACCTTCCCCGAGAGCTTTCAAAAACCCCCTATCAAGAAAAAAAGGCCAAAAAACTCCCACTTTTTGAAAAAGTGCTCGGAAAGGAAACAAGAGTGCAAACAGAAAAGACTTATGCCAACACCTGCAACCGTAAGTTTGTCGTTATATTTGATATGGGGATCTGGGCGGTGTGTGTTCTTTTTCTTGACTTTTGTTTTTAAGAAGATGGAAGAAGACGAGTCCCTTGTTTTGCATGCAGAGTATCTAACGAGCAGCTTTCCCCCAAACCTGGACAGAAAGAACGAAGCGGCAAAAACCCTTCCTTCTATAACAAGAGCCTTCGCCGAGTTTCTTCGGTTATTATTTTGTGATGATGGCGGTGCCGGGACAGACATTGTTCCCTAAAAAGCTAGTGTGTTTAGTGTGTGGAGTCGTTGTGCATGTGCTTTGCTTTTTCTTCTTCTTTGGGAGGGTGTTTTATGGAGAAGGAGAGCGCAAAACGACTTGTGCTGATGCGGCGAGTCGTGAAATAAAAAAGAGGCCTTTTTTTGTTTTTCGCCGGAGCTGGCAGGAATATTATTAAACGTGGACCCAGACTCGGTGTGTGGCATCGG
The DNA here is from genome assembly GCA_022832285.1 of Lepidurus apus apus. NCBI lineage: Eukaryota > Metazoa > Arthropoda > Branchiopoda > Notostraca > Triopsidae > Lepidurus > Lepidurus apus. Next base: position 71,540 of record JAGJRO010000005.1, read on the forward strand.
AATGATCGAAAATGAGCCACTTTTATTGGGGAGAGAGCGCATTAAAGATGAGCGAACTCTGCAATTTGTTGGTTCCCCAACATCTTCGGCACCGGGCTTGTATATTTATATATATATGCTCATTGGTATTATGAATATACACCGAAAAACTGAGGCGCGCGGACTTTGTCTTCACCACAAGTAATTTCAACGGCTAGATACTTATCTTTCGGACTTGTTCGTTAAAACAAACGAGGAAAGCAAAGAAAGAACAAGGGAAAACGCTGTAAAAAGGCTTGCGCAAATTTGACTAGGGATCTCATCAACTTTTGAAACTGTTATTGCTGGTACTGCACATAACATAACGTAAGCCCAAGACTTTTGGCTGAATGTATCCCAACACTATTTCACAGCTAGAAGTTATGGTGGAGCGTATTTTAATTTTTAGTTGGTATATTTAATTTGCTTCTGCTTTAACGAGAGAAAGAAATTGCAGTTGCCTGGCGATTTATCGTTATCCTGCTAAGTGAGATTCTTTGCTTCTTTTGCTTGACTTTTTTTATCTTCTTTTCGTCTTGCGCTGTCGTATTGGTACTTATCGATCGGCCTAATGATGCTTCTGCCTTGTTTTGCCATAAAAGTCATGGGCTGAAAAAAACACGGCAGATCTAATAACCCGGCAAAAAAACGGCAGAGTTTATTGGATCCAATTTTGACTACGTGACAGCCTGCAGATTTTGCTTTTTTTTGTTTTGGGGCGGTTAGGGTGGTCAGATTAGGAAGTAAATCATGACGTGGCGGTCGACTTGCTGACTTGCGAAAGGTGTGCGCATTTACATAGTAAAACGAAAGACAGTTTGGTGTGTGTACGTGTACTGCAAAGAGATGGGAAGCTATAGAGAATGGAGGGGTGGGTTGATTATGGATAGCTGGCTGGATGAGCTATAGTAAGGCGAAAAAGCTGTCTTTTCCTGCACATGGCATGTTAGCCGCCTGTCTAGGATTCTGAAGGGAGGAAATTTGAAAAGATAATGCGAGGAGCCAAAAAGCTGCGCCAGTTGGCGAACTTAATGCGTGGTAATCGCTAGCTATTTACCCCTGAACGTACAGAACAGCAGCTTCTTGTTCACTTGAAAGTCTTTTGTTCCGAGACAGGAAAATCATTGGCAGAGATCTCAAAAAGCTGTTCTTTTATGAGTTCGAAACGTCATGTCAGCACCTGACTGAAGGAAATCGGCAATTACAGAGATCGCTGTGCAGGAAATGTTGGTCTGAAGGAAAAACATCCGTTTCGGAACCTTGAAAACATCTGCTCCACGGAAAATTTTTAACGTTTTGCTGCACACTGCAAAAGACTTGGATTTACAGTAAATTTGTATAATTTTTGCTCAGATTTCGTAATTGCGACTGTCGTAACACGGTTTACAAGAACGTAGTTATAAAGTTGCCTAAATTTCAATAATGAATTTACCCTTCGAAGGATGTTCGGTAGCCGTCATGTTACGCTGGTATAGCAATACTACACATTCATTATTGTAGGAATTCATAGTTGTTCTTAGATGAACTTTTCGTAGTTGAACTTCGAGAACGGATTTAGCTATATAGTCCTAGTCATTCTAGCACAGCATTCATTTTAGCCAGTCAACAACGGCCAGTAATCTCATCGACTTCTATTTTGCCCTTGTCTTTCTCAATCTTTCAGAAGTTAGAGCTTAAAATACCGATTTTAATTCAACCCTTGGTTCTATAATCGAATTTTAAAAGTGTGGATGGCCGAGTAAAATATTACATTTTTGGGAAATGGTTTATCGTAGGAAAATAACCGCTTCTGCACTTATTAGGAAATTGAAACTAAATTTTAAAAATTTATTTTGCACCATTCCAGGTCACAAATGCAGTCATGAGCGAAGATGTTTTCAACAGCAAAAGCGTGACTGTAGGTTTAGACACTTTTTTCGTTTAGAAGTGCAAGACTGTAATCACGTTAGGGTAACGATGGTAATTGAGGAAAATGAGCAAAACTTAAAAATGCCATACGGGCATTGTTCTTGTAGGAATTGCCACTCTTTATTTTTTGGGGACCGGAAAGAAAGAGCAAGAAATGCACGATGGTTATTTTGGCGTAAACAAAAGAAAAACCCGAAGACATGGTCCTGTTGTTGTCTTGCGATCACGCACGCTTGTAACTGAGCTTTTTGATGCGAAACACACACGAGAGTTTAAATAAAGGTGAAAAATAACACGTGTTACCTAAATAATTGAAGTCGAAATTAATTTTAAATCCTCGCTAGTCTTGCTTTGATCCAGTCTTGCGCTGAAGGAACTTGTGGAGCCTTTAGCCGTGCAAACTCGTGAAAGGTTTTTCAAAGAGTCATTGTGGGAAAAAATTGTAATTTATTAGCTCTTCAATGCGGGCCAAAGTAAATTCAAGTGACACAAGCAAATCAGTTTCGAAGGTGACAAGTTTCCAAGTTCACTCGTTGCCAAATCCCACGCAGAACTGTCCTGGAAATGGCATCGCCAGTCTTCGCACAGTCTTCGCACAGTCGGAGATAAATTGCAACCGCTTTTTGCTTTCTGTCCCGTCCCCCTAGATCTATACCAACAAGAAAAAAAAAGATATGGAGCGAAAATTAAAGCAAAAAATCTTGGAGCATATCAGTCACGGGCGTCCGCACGTTTCGCTTTTATTTCGCTGCTTCTCCCCAGCAGTCACAACTCCTTTTTTGTCTCCATCTCCTTTGGGATAACTGCTTCTCTTTTTGGAAGCATCGCCGCATAGTGTGGCGGAAATTTTTTGCCAACCACTGAGGTTAACCCTTTTAAAAGGCATAGCCCGAATTTGTGTTCGACAGAGCGCGAAATACAAGAAAAGATACCGGGAGCATTTTTTGCGGGAGTTTGCAAGAATATCGGTGTAGCGGCTGCTGCTCTGGGATGGGACGAGACAGATTTTTACGGCCAGCAGATCGCTCCGCTATGGTCTAACCAGGATACAGGACTCTGGGTACTTAAAACAGCACGAGTGGACCAATGGAGGCCAAGAGGTCGGCCATCTTGGGGAGAGCTCCCGTCCCGTTTTCTTTTTGCTTTTTTTGCTGGCTTTTTTGCGGGGGTCGCACTATTGTTGTCGGACAGAGAAGATACGCGTCTGGTCTCTTCGGCCGCCCTTTCAACCCCCCTCCCGCTCCCTGTCCCTCTTTTTGCTCTTATGTTTTCGAGTTATATTTTCGTTGGCCCCAAACGCGAAAGCCCTCTGGTTCATTTTTTGCGGCAGTAATATGTGAAGTGGAGACACTTCCATGCTAGATAGATTGGGCTCTGGACATTTTTTGCTCTCCTCAAAAACGAAAAAAAGACGTATATTCTATGGGGACCGTGGGAGAGAGGACCGTTTATACCGTATCGAGGAAATATTGGCAAAATATTGCGCCTTTTCGTACCGGTAAAAATCGACAGTCCAACCCGCCTTTTTGTCCTCTTTTTTGTGTGCTTGCCTTGCCAATTTGGTTATGGATACGTATAGGATACCCTTGGGAAGACTTTTTCTAACGGTTTTTATGTTTAGCCTCTTGGTTCATGTTTATCTTATATTTTTTTAAAAATTATTTTTGGAAGTTGAATAATTTTTGGAAGTTTACTTACTTGTAAGTTAGATGTAAGGGTTGCTTTACGGTGTATTTTGTTGAAGATTTAAGAGCTGATTTTTTTGTTTATTTTATGACCATAATACTCACCTTTGAATAAAAAGCGAGACAGTTGTGCGTAATTTTATTGAGGAACTTGACAAAAGCCGGAAGGCAGTAATTTGTTTTTTAAACCTGTTGCAAGTATTTAGCGTCGTACAAAAGTAAAACCGTTTTTGGCGTATTTTGGTTGGATATTTACAATGTGGCTTTGAGGTAGGTTAATTGCATTTTGATTTTATCGGTGGTTTAAACTGGGAATGTTATACTTACCTTCTTAGTAAAACTCGGAACTGTTTTTTTAACACTTTTTTATTGTGTGTTTTATTGGAGAGTTTGAAGTAGGTTAATTAGTGTTTGGATTTGTGGTTTATATATTCGGATTTCAGTACTTACTTGTAAGTAAATATAGGGTTTAGCATATTTAATTATATTTTTAAAAAACAGCTTTATGGTCAACTGCTACGTCCTCTTGATTTGGAGCTGCGCCGTTTTTCTAGTCGGTATTAAAGTTTTTACCAAGCCCACCGTAGAGTTAAACAACCCAGGACTGTTTTATCGTGTATTTAACTGGGACACGGAAGGTTCGCCTGTATGTTTAGTTTTTATTTTATTTTAGCATTTATAATACTTACCTTTAAATAAAACGCGTTTCTAGTATTCTGTATTTATTCAAATTCAAAAATCACGTTTTTTTGTCGGATTTGTAGTCTTTATCCGGTTTTTGGGGGGAAGAAACGTATGTTCAATTACAAGGAATGGTCCCGTGGCTTTCAGGTAGTAATTGGGAATAAATTGAGCCTTGCAAGGGAAAGATTTGTTGAGGAGTTTTCGCAAAAAAAGTGTTTTGAATTAAAAGCAAAGTTAGAGGGGGTTCTTTGGCACTCATTTGTCAGAAATGTCGTGTGGAAAATGATAGGGTCCCGAAAAAAACGAGTGGCCGCGACGCTGAGATGCTGTGTTTTTCCGCGTTTTTTTACGAGATGCCATATAAAACTTGGGTTATATGTCGTGATCCCGCAGTTAATGCATTGCCATGCAAGAAAAAGTCCAAGCCAAAACAAAAAGAAAAAGAACATGGTTTGCTGGCTCGCTTCCCTGACACGGCTGGTCGCGCTTTATATCGAGTCATTACAAGTGTGGTGCAGCTTTTTGTGCATTATATAGTCCAGTTCTTCCAGTGCAGCGCAGAGCAACAGCAGCAGCCCGTGTCTCAATCGCCAGTGCTGTTTTTATTCTTACGATATGAAAAGTAAGAAAAGAGCCGGGGAGAAACTGCAATGACTCTATAATATTGAATAAGGGAGCAAGAGATGCGGACTCGGTAGCACTAGTTCGCTCTCCTTTGGCGGATATAGCGTCGTATCCTGTCAGGTTAGGCCTTTTTTAAGGCTGTCGCATCTGGCTTTACCCAGAAACCCATCAGACCCGAGTTAACCGCAGGAAATGTTGCCCAATTCGGACTTTGTACTCGAGAAATTTCCCTTAAAAGAAGAAAGACCTTCTGCAAATAAAAGCTACAAAGTCTGCTACATCCACGAGTTATATGCTCCATCCCTTTTATCTCCTTAAAGTACCCTGTTTTACTTCCCTTTTCACGTTTCATTGTATGCATAGTCATTTCGGACGTTTTCGCGACGCAAAACCCGACGATCTGTTCGACTGTCGAGCGGAATCCAAGCCGATCTTAAAACTAGGTTTTGTTTAGGACTTTTACATTTATGGTATTCTTTTAGGATCTGATTTCGGTGTTACTTTAGCTAGATTTCTGGAAATTTTGGTCGAATTTAGGATACCATATATTGAATTTTCGTCCTATAGTCAAGATGATCCAGGTTTTGGTGTGGAGAAGTTTGACGGTTAATTCGATTACAGTTCAGTTCAAGAGATTTCTTGCAATTTTGATGGAACTTGGTTACGGTGGATACCTTAAGATACTCGATGTGACCCAGGTTTTGGTTTGGAGAAGTTTGAGGTCAGTTAATTAGGTTAGAGTTATAAGTTATTAGATTAAGAAGCTGCTTGGGTTTAAGCTTCTGAAAATGTCGAGTATTTATTGCAATTTTACTAAGAATTTCAAACCCTTACAACATCGACTTATAGACGAGATTCGCAATTATAAAGTAAAATTCCTTAATTATTGCGTATAATTGCACTTTATTTAAGTTTTGATCTCTTGGATCGCATGGACGGAAGTCAATTCATTTGTATAGCATATTTAGATTATTAGCATTTTTATGTATTAGTTACTCCTTAGTCCTTCATATTAGAGTCAAATAGTAGTGTTTGTCACGTGTCGTCGAATTTTTAAAAGGAAGGGAAAGTATGAAGTTGTTATTTTTTTAAGATGCTCGAGTCGAGTTTTAATTGCTTCTCGTAAGTTACATCGGTTGGATATGGCCAAGTCTAAGGCAGCTATTATCAAGCCATCAACTGAGTAAGCAGAAGCAAGGAAAAGAACAAAGTAAGAAAGCAGACAACGTTTGATGGCTGGTTGCTAACGAAGCCATGACTCTGTGATATAAAAGAAAGGCTTTGGGACGTTTGGAATGATGTTCCTTACAACCCCTTACTGCCCAATTATTGTTTGCTGTAACAGGGTTAAAAAAAAGAAAAAGTCCGCCAAGTTTATACGGCCTTTAAACAGGCAGTTGATGAACGTCATGACTAAAACCAGACTTTGTACTACGAAAATGTCCGAGTTAACGAGCGAGCCAGGCAATAAGTAATCCGTCTGAGTTATAAGACTCCACCTGAGACGCGCTTCGCGTCGGACTTTTGTCTTGACCCGAAGCTTGAGAATCTTCCCTGTGTCCAGCGTTTTTCCCAGCTTTAGCATGCCGGAGCATCCAACGCGTCTTTCAAAATTATCTTCTTAAAATACGACTCGAGTTTTTAGGTTTTGTTCCGAAAGGTATCGGCAATATTGTAAGCTCGTGACGTAGCAGACTTAATCGAGCCTTGATTATACAGTGTAAACAAAGTAACCTTGTTATACATACGCTCATATCTTTGGGCTGGGGCTCACGAAAGACCCCAAGTCTATTAAAAGGGGGGGAGTCTTGACGCAAAAGCATACTTTTATAGGGCTGGACGTTTTTGTTCTTTTCAAGTCAAGACGCTTGCCCCAATAATAAAAAAGGAAAAGAGAGATATTAAAGCGCTGACATTGTATGCTGTGTGCTGCAGAGTTGATGGAGCAATAATGGGCAAGCAGGGAGTTGTAACAGGATAAGATGATGGTCTGCTTGGCTTATGACTTTGTTGGAGGGCTCTACGCGTAGTTAGTTGCTCGTTTTTCGGTATTTCTTGTTTTCTTTTCGGCCCAAGTTTTTCGCTGACTGCCTGGGCTTGCTTGGTTATGATCATAGGACTGACGGTGCGGCGGATCGTATAAGCAAACAATGTTTGCTCTTAAAAACTTTTTCGCCAGACAATGTTTCCAGATGCAACACCAGCGGAGCGAGGGTTTATCGTTGCCCATGCATCTTGCAACAGGCAAACATTGTTACTTTGCCTCCATAAGCGGAGAACGTTATTACGCTTACAGAGAGAACTTGCAGCGTTTTATGTTCCAGCGCTTTGCTTAAAAATAAAGAAAAAGGAAAAAAGGTCCCGCTTCTCCATCTTCTAATTATCGCAACGCAGGCCAGGTGCAATCGGATAAGAGTGTTGAATGTATATAGCGTGATCAAGTCATCGTTTGCGAGCTGAGTTTTATAGGGACTTGGCCAAAATACGAAATAATAACATTAAAAACTTCCTTGCCAAACGTTCCAGGGCCTGGCTCGTTTGGATTTGCATGGAAATTGAGCCTGTAAAACACACACAAAGTCAAGAAACGAAAAGTTTCCAAACTTTTACAGCACTTTATTTCAAACTCCTAACTAGGAAGTTTTTTAATGCTTAACTAACCCCACAGTCCTTGAGCAGAAACTTGGCTTCTTTTTGGGAGAATTTTTTTCCAAGTTTCGAGGTTAGCTCGTTAATGCCTTGATTTTGGGTGCGAATTGTTAGGAAAACTATGTCGCATTAACGTTGGACATGTTCCGAAGACACGCACGGATGTGTGGGGCCTGCCCAAAAAGAAAACAGCTTAGAAACAATAAGCCCGTGTTGGTTTTCCGTAATGAGGTATATTTTTTCGTTTTTTAAGGGAACATAACTTGAGGTTAATTGAGCTATTTCCACTTGGGTGAGTCTTGAAACCTCAAGTAAACTTTTTCGGAGAGTGAGGAGTTTTTTTCCTGCTGGATTGAGTTTCGGACGAAGTTGTGACGGGAGTAAAAAGCACCCAGGATGTGAAAAAAGGGAAAAAGTAAAGCAGTTGAGTCGGGACTTGCGACGAGTTTTATGAGCCACTAAATTAAAAGTATGCAACGACAAGATCTTTGGGCGAGCTCTTTATTTTTGCTTTTTTTTATTTGGTCTAGCCTAGGTCGCCACAGGTTCTTTTTTTTTTGCTGCTTGTTGTTAACTTTGTCGCTTGGTCTTTATGGCAAATCCTAGGTAACGTGTTATGACTTGCGACTAATTTATGAAGCTCTCGGGGGCCTCGTTGCATTTCCAATGGCCCAATATTCTGCCTATGACTGTCGAGCTCAATTGTCGCAGATTTTGATGGCAATTTTATAGCGTGTACCTCTTCTTTTCCGCCTTTTCATCCCTTTTTTTAGCTCGTCCAATCCGTTCTAATAGGGAAAACTTTCGCTAAAAACTTGGAATTGGGAAAAAAAATTATTACAGATTTTTTTGGCCCAAATTGTCGCGAAATAATAATAAAAAAAAAGATTTTCATTTCGCTGCAGGGTGGGGGAAACGAAACAGAGGTAGGGGGTAGCTAATGCTGTAGGGTGTTAGAATACAGCATCGGGGCTGGGCCTAGGCGAAAATGGCGAAAAAGGCCCCAATCTGGGGTGGGATCAAAAGGGGCGGCGACCTAAAATTGGCGATTTTTGATACTTTGACCCTGGGAAGTTTTCACCTTAGGAAAAGGGGAGGGAAGGGGTGGTTATAGGGCAAGACGAGGTTAAGAGTGATAAGAAAAAAAATTGGCAAAAGCCGAAAAGCTTAGGGGAAAGAGGAGAACGGTAGTATAGTATTATGTGACGGTACCCAATTTTCTATGCAATGGCCAAATGACTTTTCTTTTCGCCCTATAAGTTTGACTGGGTCCCAAGTCGCAAGTCTTTATTTCAGTGGTGCTCTATAGCCAAAAGAAGAAGAGGGGGTTCCCGATGAATTATTGCTCGGGTGTTAAAGCGAACTTTTCGGAATGGCGGGTTCCTTTTCACCAAGTCTCAAAAGTTTAAACTTTTTCGTAGGGCTATCATTCTAACTCGAGTCTTGATGCCCAGCTTCAGTCGTGAAGGGTGTGTCCAGCCAAGCACATGGGGTGACAAATCTTTTTTGATCAGATCAAGCTGTGGGGCTTATTTTTTCGAGTGCATATTTTGCCCTAATTAGTGTGGGTCTTCCCGAGTCGCTCAAGACGTTTGAAAACCTCCAAAAATGTGTGACTAGGTGTATGTATTAAGTTGGGGGGGTGCTATTTCCGGAATTGTCAAGAAGCTGGGCAAAAGCCAAGCGAGAGCGATCTCCACTTAGTGCGTGTGTATCTTCTTCTAGTTAGTATTTGAGGGTTTGGAGGCAGTTGTTGGTCCCAAGTCTGTCAGAAAGCGTTCTTACCTCTTCATTAAAGTGCGCGGGACTCTTATTTCCACCGCCATCCGCATCTATTACGCATAAAGATGTTTTCCTTCCTCGTGTTCCCTCCTCCCTTTTTCTTTCTTCTTAATTGTACCTTCATTTTTATTTTATTTTGATTTTGGTGAGGCGCTTCGGAAAAAGGCACACTGGCATGAGTATAGTGTTAGAAAGCACGGGACAAAAAATATTCGGTTTTCCTATACTTGGGCAAAATTACGGCCAAAGCTTATACGGTGATGAGAGGGGGCTTTGGCGGTCTTATTTTGTGTGTGCGTAATTTTCATGTGCAAAGGAAAACGTGCCACGCCCCTTGCAGAATATTAACAATAGCCAAGATGAAAAACCATTCCTAACTTTTTTTTCTGCTTTTTTTTCGCAGGTGAAAGTGGATGCTGGTGGTCTCCAAGCTGCATCTTTCCATAACGGAATAAAAAAAAATAAAACTCCAGAAAAAAATGAATTACGAAATGAGAATGAGATCAAGGGGACTTTCGCCTAGTGTTTGTGGAGGGTTTTGTCAAGGCATCATTTTGCACCCTGAAAAGATGCTTGGATTGGGAACATTGGGATGGTCCTGGTCAACACATCTAGGATGGCTGGAGTCCTGAGGTGCTAAACGTGTTCCAGGAGAATTGTAAGTCCAGCACATTATACATATTATATACGTCCCAGAGAGAGTCGATTACGTTTAAGACAAGCGCACGACTGGTTACAATCGAGACGCTTGCGTTTATGTTACACCACCGAACCGAGAAAAAGAAAAGAAAATTTGGCTCGGAACATTCTGGTATGCAAATCAATGCATCTTGGCGCGGTGAAGCCCACACACGCACCCTTTGGGAAAAAGAGCCCCGCTAATTTTGTATTCAGAGCTGCGAGTATGTGAGCTCCATGATATGCTGACATCATTTCCCTTTTTTTTAAAAAAAGGAAACGTTTAGTTACTCGAGCTTGTGCGCGCGCCCAAGAATCAGCTCTGCCTCCCAATTGCTTATCATTAGTTAGGAACGCGCTAAAATAACTTAATAATCTCCCAAGATCTTCATCTCAATAATCTTCATTTATTAAAGATAAACCGGGAAAGTTGGTAAATATTCCGCCCAAGTTCCATTCCGCCCAAGTCTCAGGGAAGGCCTTTTATTATCCAAGTTATATTTTGGAGTTGGGAACCAGAAATTGGGATTTGTGTGACCAGATCTTTCCCCCCGAAACTTATGCTCGTAAAATCCTCCAAGAAGTTCGGACTTTGTCCCAGCATCCCAGGAGGATTTTGATTTCCCTCGACGCCCCTCATGGCTTGACATTTCAGCCTGTTAACTCGCGCATTACTATTCTATGTGCTAGGATCTCTCTCTTGTTTCGGGATCACTTTGTGCGCAGCGAAGTGAAAAGCAGAAAACTCGTCTAAAAAGAGATTGTTTTTTGTTATTTCGCAAACCCTTGGCAAGCTTGGAAACTCTCTTTTATAGTCATGGCGAAATCTTTGGGTAACTGGCCTTGAGAGTCTTTTGCAAAAATGTTTAAGACGCTTTTTGGCTTTGAAAGACAATATAGACAAGAAAATGGTCGACTTCACTTTGCCGGAAGAAATGAATTTGCCAGCAGATTTGGGACCTGGCTGAGCGTGCTTTTCCGTGCCAGTCATTCCTTGCACGACATTAATTAGCGAATCGCAAACTCGGCGTGATGGCTCTGTATATCTCATCCCTTCTTTCTTTCTTCGGCCCACTTTGTCTTTGATTGTTTTGTTTGCGAGATAGAGTCAACAAAAATACCGCGTGGGAGTTAAAGGCATGGATCAATACCTTGGGAAACTCGTTTGGCGAAGCCAAAAATACAATATAAATGAGAAAGAAATTTATACTTAATTCAGAAAAGAGCGGGGCTTGTTTAGAGCGTTAAAGAAGGAGGTTTTGAGGGCTGTAACACGCCCAAAAATGTCAACAACTGTCTTGGAGTGTCGAAAAAGCGGACGAAAATCTTTGCCAAAAGGCCTAGTGCTAAAGCTGTCGCTATTTTGTCAATGTTTGGTTTACTGTACCATTAATTCAGTCTATGCCCACTTATCTCGAATGTTTTGGGTCGTAACGTCGCCTTTTATTTGTTGTTGCTTTGCTTATCAGCTCCAGGACAGAGGCGATTAGGTCAAGACAAAAACTCATTATTTTAGCCTTCCATTCTTTTTTATTGTGGTCCACTCAAGAGTCTAGTGTAATCGGTAAATTGCTCCTTTTTAAACCCCCTCTGATCCGCCTAAAGTGTTATCAGACTGATGGAAGATTAACGTTTGGCGTCTTGTGGCGACGCAGTAGAAATTGCCCTTAACTCAGGTTAAGGAAGGGTTTCGCCTCGAAACAAGGAATCGGTTAAGAGCTTGCTGCATGCGAACTTACCATAAGCTTTTGTGCTTATAGGTTCTGGGTTTTATTGCTAATGAGGGAGCCCCAAGTCATTTTCAAACTTCATTTGTTGCATGCCACACGGTCGCAACGATTGTAGAGTCATCAGGCCTGAGCTTATTGGGTTTTCGCCTACGTTTTATGCCTTGCTCTCGCTTTTCTCCTTAATTAACTTGGTCTCTCCTGGCTGCTCGTTTAAAGCCGTGTACCAAACTCCTCGCGCACTCTCCTTATACCCAAACTTTCTTTAATTAGATGTACTGGAGCTGTCTTGATGTCATGTGTGATGCCAGCTCCAGCGCAAGTTTATATTCCCTGGGCTCCTCTACGTCAGTGGAATTTTCTGGCTCCCTTTTGCCTAATGAAGCGAAAGGACCCCACATTTTTCACTGTTGTCCAGGGCAGACGTCATAAATAACATGGGGAGGAGGAGTCTGGCAAAAATCCTAGGGTTTTTCCCACCCGTTCTGCCTCTTTGTCTGGAGTTTCCAGAATAAGGCTACAGCGCAAGTCGGTTCTGCCTTCCCCGAGCGCTGATTCGCCAGCGCGCCGTTTCCCCCCCAGTCGGGCAGGCCATTAGTAGCGGTCGATGGCGTGGAGTTGGGCGAGACTCTCCCTTCTACCCGAAAGGTTATAGAATGGCGTAAGCGTTTGCCTCGTGCCATGGCTGACTGGTCCTAGCGCCATTTGCACTGGGCGAATTGGCTCGCTTGTCCCTCGCCGGCTTCTCCTCCGTCGTTCTGAGCCCGCCCTTCATTACAAACCCCCCGAAAAGCGAACGTAAAAACTTAGGGGTGGGGGGATGATGCTAACCCAATCTTGGGTTCTTGGCGGGAATGTGGTAGAAGCTTTGACGCATTCCCACCCTCTCCTCCACCTCCTTATTTTGAAGCCCGCTCATAATTTCCTCTCTATTCCCAGAGCAAATACACCTTTGGGCCCGCATCTTTTATTGCAGCTGGAATCATCTCTCTCCCCCCTCTCTTCCATTTTCTCTTCTCTCCCAACGTGCAGGCTGGCAGGGCTGCAGTATTAACCCCCATAGTACGCAATTTGAGTTGACGTGTTCCTCATTTCCCGCTGGGTGAGCGCAAGGGGCCCTAAAACGGGCCTTACTCTGGCCCAGTTTTATCGATACTCGAGCGAAATTCAAAAATGTCCCCTCCCCGAACGTAGTCGACGGAAAGAAGAGCCGTTCCTACGGGCGGTAAATGTCTGAAAAGAGTGAGAAAGCAAGAAGAAGAACGTATTTCCACCCCCGTTCCTCTATACGGGAAACGTAACGTAAAAGTTGAGTCCCTCCCGTTTGGGTCGTGGGGCTTCGGTATATGGCGTTAGTTGTCCCGCGGTATACAGCATTTTTATGTCCCTTTTCGATATAAAGCGAAGAAGAGAGGAGTGCGATGGGGGTGAGGGGGCAACGCAAGGGTGGCTTGGGGAGGACATGGCTGCAGCTAAAAGAGAAGCGTCAGGATTCGCGCCAACGGTATAATTCCGGACGTGGATGGGTTCCTCTTATTGCTACTGCTGCTGCTGTGCTGCACCTCGCCAATACAGCAGTTCTTTTTCAGACTGTCCCATGTCCAAAAGCGAAAAAAGAAACATACCCTAACGCTGGACCCAACTTCCGCTGAGATTGTTTACGCGGGTGTAGGGCTTGTTTGTCATGTGGCGGTGCAGGGGCGAAAAGCAGCCATCACATGCAACATCAAACCGAAGTTTGCCCCCTGCTTTAGCGGGAAGGAATTGTCCAACGGCGACGCCAAGAACTGTCAGTGTTAACCGTGTTGTCAACCCACGACAAACAAGGGATGCGTCCACAGTCGCCGCCTGTCCATAGCGACCATGAATTTCCCCGTTCTATTCTGTGGTGCTTCTGCCGAGGAAGCGTGTATCTGCACGACGCCAGAGCTCAAACGCCAAGATATGAAGGTAAAATGTGTATGTGTGTGTTGTGTGGTAAGAGATAGCGAGCGAAAGATGGGAACGGCTCCACTTTTCTTTTAGCTGTGTATAGATGTGTGTGGTGTGCTGGGGCCCGCGTTTTTACGGCTCCTTGGGTTTGCCAGGTCGCATGCAACCCCCCCCCCCCTTTGGAGTGGGAAAAGCTTTTTAGTTGTAGGCTTCGCCCGTTTTTGCATGAACGGCGCTACTAGCGCAGTCCGGGAGGTCAGTCTGCGAGTAGAAGGGTTGAGGAGCAAAAGGGTTCTGGCCTAGGCTCTGGCTCTTAACTCCCTTTTCCTGAAGATCAGGCTATTTGCCCTCCTTTTCTGGCCTTTCTATTTGCCTTCTCTTTAAAAAGCTCGGAAATTTATGGTTAAGAATATAAATCTATACTACTGTATTCGTGTACCGCGAAATTCAAGCTGTGTTATAAGCTAGGTCCGGAATGAACAGTTTATAAAGAACCGGGGAGCGTTCAAGTTTTAGATTTTATGATTTTAGAGTTTACGTTCTGCCACGTAGGAATTATGTTGCGATTTAGATTCAGATTCATCGTCCTATATGGGATTAAACTAGTTATGGGATAGGATAACGTTATTAGCGCAGGGTTTGAGTTTGTTAGTCTTTATTCAGCGATTTAAATTCAGACCCGCTCGCGCAGTTAAGGTTAAACGGGGTTTTAAACCTGGTCCCTGTGCCTTGAATAGGACAGCGTTCTTAATCTACTTTGTATGTGCGACTTGGTTTCCTGAAGATGGGCAAAAAGGACCTAAGCCTTTGATGGGAGGAAATTTGTAAATTAAGCTAACGATTAAGCTAAAGATTTAAGCACGAGGTCACGTTAAAGTTTTCGAATTTTTTTATTGTATTTAGGAATTTTCTTTTGGAGTGATTTAGAGCAGATGAGTTAGTCTTTAGAGGGTCGATTAATTAAGAAGATGAGTTTTAGTAGACCTTGGAGACTTTGTTTGGGAAAGCTCAGAAGTGGGGAAGAGTTTCCGCTTTCGGTTATGTTTTGTTATTATATGAGCTGCGTGACAAGAAGCAGTTGAGAAGCAGTGGGATCAAAGAGGGAGTCGTACTGGCGTTTTCTTTCCTAATTACCGGATTACCAGTTTACCCGTTTCTGCACCGTCGACCTCGACTTGAATACTATCCAAAAAACCAAGCAGTTTCGAATTTTTTCAAGTCGAAAGTCATGCGAACACGTTTTATGGTTTTATTTTATTTTTAACCGAAACCCACAATCAGCAGGTCCCCATGTTCTTTTATTGTGGCTCTTTCCCTGACTATGGAACTGGCAGTGCAAAAGGATGATTTTAAGACTGGTTCACTTACGAACGGTTTAGCTCAAAAGAAGCTCATTACCGTAGTTTACCCGCCTACACGCCATATTCCATTAAAGATGACAAATTCCACACAAGCCACTGTAATATTTCCTAAAGCACTCTTCAGGCATTTCAAATACAACACTTCACGCACTCATTCATTGAACACATTTAGCTTTTATTATTGGCATCACTTTGTATCACCAACATACGCACTGTGTATTCAACTTCAACTTTCTACTGATATTGAACACTTTTAGTTAATTGAACACAATCTGAAATATTACACAATGTGAAGCAACTTTTTGGGGATACATAAGATGGCTTGGACAGACGGATAGCGACTAAAGATTGACAGACGACAATACATGGGAAAAACGTGAGGTTTGTGTGGTGAACCCCAATTTGACCAACAAGGTTTGCGAAATTGTTGGCGAATTTTTTGCCGCTTTTTTGCTGCAGAGCAAAAAAGAGCGTGTGAATTGCAGGTCAACCTATCCGGGCTCGGCTTTGCATAACCCAACATGGCTGCCCTTCCTAAATATGTCTCCCGATTTTTGCAAATTGGCGAAATGTCAAGCGTGGACAGGTTTCGGCCTGAGCAAAAAATTCGCGGGTTCAACCGCCACCGTTCCCGCGATTCTCTTCACCGTTCCCGCAGTCCCCGCAGCATCCCGTTCTCGCGTCCCATTCGTCCGCTTCCCAAATCACCGCAAAAAATTTGGCGACTCAAGCTTTTTTGCTGCTGTATAACGGTCCCAGAACCGTCTCTCAAGCTTTTCGATAGGTTTTTTGCTCTACTAAAGCTGTCAACCTGATCCTGAAACGTTACAAACGTTGAAAAGCTTAAATTTGAACATCTTGGAATTGTAACATTTGACTTAATATGCAATTTTAGGTTTAATTTGAGTGGGAAACTTGAATAGAAGTTAGAAAATTTGGGTGGTATGGCACCAGCATTTTTGTTATCATAAGAGGGAAATTTTGGAGTTAATCGCTCGAAAGAAGCGGTTGATTAGAAGGTATTAGATGGTTTGATTAGGTTCTATATATTCTTATAGTGTCGAGTCTCGAGTTTTAGTGCTCATGCAGTTTAGAAGGCTCGAATTTTGATTGACAGTTGGGGAGCATGAAACGTAAAACGAACTGCGAGGGACTGTAAGGAAACTGTAATTTGTATGCTAAAACCCTTCTCGGACTAATTAACTCTTAGACCCCTGTGAGAAACGCATGCGAGTTTTACGGGTTGGGCGCCAAACTTTGCTAAAGGAAGTAAAACGAAGGGTGGATGGTTGGTTAAGAGAGTTATAGAAGAAACTAGAGTAATTGGGTCTTGGGCCCAAGAATGTATAACTTCGAGAGCAAGTTTGACCCCCCAAGCCCATGAAAACGTTCTTGAGAAAGTTAAAGTCCCCTCTGGTTCATATATTAAACTGTATACTATATTAAAGTACTGCATTGGAAAGTCCCGTGGGTCGCTTTTGGGCAGGGCGCAAATGGCAAAAACGGAATATTATTCCAAGACTTTTTTAAGGTCATGCAAGAATAAACAACTCTGTAATAGTCTGTTATGGAAAACTCATTCCAGGTTAGAACTGGGCACGACCCACGTTTATTAAGGTGGAGTTTGAGCCATTTTCGAGCCTCCCACACCCTAGTTTGCATGCTCCCGGGACATTGTTGCCTATATCGAAGTAGATAAAAGCTGTTATATGCGGCTCTAAGGCCAAGAGCTTCGTTTGCACATTTCTCTGAATTATGGCATGATAGAGACTTGGCTCCGAAAAAAAAAATTAGAACGAGAGGCTATACAACCCGCCGGTGGAAACAACGTTCATTTCTGTGTTGCACTGGCATGTTTGGAGGCATACTTGGTTTGCATTCTAAATTAGAGAGCATCTTCCAAGGAGTTTGTTTTATTTCGCAGCTCGCCGTTGTGATGTGGATGGTTCCGGGGGTAGTTGAGGAATTTCCCTTGGCGGTACTGAAACACGGAATGTAGAACACCAGACACACACAGCATCTCGTTTCTTGTCACGAAAAGATGCTGCCATAACCTTATCCAGCCAAACTTAATCCAATCTTTTCTTGGGGCTCCCAAAGCTCCCAAGAGCTTGCTTTTCTTTGCGGAAAATTTCGCTAGTTTCACTGGGCACCTCACGAACTTGTTATACAACCCACTGTAATGCGATCTTCCCCTGATCGTCATCTCTGCACTCATCAAAACACTGCGACCCTTAATCCCCACGACACTTTAATCTTCGAATCTTCTCGCCCAGCACTCTTCACCTCATTAGCGCTGGCATCAATTTCACCATTTCTTTCATCTCGGGCTTTCCAATTGAAATTCATAGTTGGGATTCATATTCGAAAGATTTGTTCGAAAAGAACGCACTAAAGTTGAAGTCCCGTCCTCGGATTAGCTTTTGTAGATTTCATTTTTGTCTACAGATTCAGGCGTAGCCACATTATAAAGATTTGTTCGAAAAGAGCGCACTAAAGGTGAAATTCCATCAGCTGGTTGGACTGTAGATTTCATTGTTGTCCATAGGTTTAAGCGTAGCCACGTTAAAGATTTGTTCGAAAAGAGCGCACTAAAGTGAAAGTTTCATCTCTAGATTTCATTGTTGTCCGTGGATTTAGGCGTAGCCACATTTTCTTCTTCGGCAGTCCAAGGCGCGGCGTATTGGGTTTAATAGCCATCTGGGAACGTACAAAGAGACATATTAAGTTTGTAATTCAGCTAGCATTGCGAAATGCAAAAAGCGAAAAGCAGTTTCTTTGCAAGCCGAAAAGAGTTGGGAATGTGCCGGAGAGGAACCAAATTAGAGAGCAGGTCGGTGATTTAAACGAGTCGGAGCTCTCGCATGTTTTTCGGACGCGGTTGCGAAATGAGCAAATCCTGGCACAGTAGCAAGAGGTTTCGGTTGCTATAACACCCAAATTTAGCTTTAAGTAATGCGGTTTTGCTCTTGTGTGCTATCGTTTCTTGTCGGCGGTAATGTGCGTCCCGCCCGAAAAGATCCCGCCTGATTTTCCATGGTTTCTAACGTTTACGCCAAGCGACGGAGAGCCAAGAGCTCTTTATTTCAACTTTTTTCTGTTCTTTTATTTTTTTTAACCACATAAAGTGCAACAATTGATGCGCAATAAGCCAGACTGTGACAAGCGATGGTCCTTTTAAGTCGCCTGGAACCCCGGTCGGCATTTGTGTGTGTCTTCTTCAATTGAAAATTTTCAAATGTGTAGGTCACTAAAGGTTCAGCTCTTTTTGCATTTTTCCGCCTTACATTTTATTCGCTTCTCGGAATAATTTCACTATTGCAGGCATCCTCTCTTTCTTTAAAGAGTGACCCTACGGCAAGGGGCCAAACATTTTCCTCGTAAGAGCCTATTTGGAGACTTTGGGAGCGACGTAATGAGGCAAACCGTGGTTTGTGAGGCTGTTTCGACATACAAAGTCTTCCCTTTAGAATTTTGTTTTTTTAGGCGTTTTTAAGACTTGATGGGAACTAATGGGAATAGTTTGTTGGAGTAAGAGCTCTGACAACGGACATTTTTCTCGGTTCATTAGGATGACATGATGATGAACATGCAGCGGGAGGGTAAGGACGTTGACTATAAAGTTTCGTCCAGATGTAAGAAAACTTGTCCAACTTACAGGAAATAAAGGGCGGGGAACGAAAAAAAAACTCCGGAAAGGTAATCTTAGAATGGGACTCGAGGTGTGTGACATGTTTATAAGTGGAAGCTGAGTCGGTCCCATGTCTCGTTTGTTACACAAGTCGGGGGTCATTCTTACAATTCTTGCGAGTTGTGGGCGTTTTAATTAAGCGGTGCGGAGTTTCGCGTCCCCAAGTGCCAAGCAACTCTTGTTGCAAGTCGTTTATGTATTTTATGTCGTTTTTCCAAGAACTAAAGTTAACAGCTTTTTCAAAAAGAATTGGCCACGCAAGAAGAAATCCACTGTTTTGGGCGCGAGGTCATTAGGTCACGGTCTGTAATCGAACGTGGGCCAGCGTTGAGTTGAATGTGAACCAACTCTACTTTGAAAAATGTATATATAATAATAATACTAAAAAAGGAAAGAAATTTCTCAGTGTTTCCGTTGCGCTCAGATTTCGTTCGCAAAGGTACAGAGTACGGAACATGGATCATGGCGAGCTTAATTAATGCACAGCAACGTCGACGGATGCGGGATAAAGTTATAGGTTGCAGGTGCCTGGAGTGTCTGAATCATTTTTTTAAACACATATTCGGGGTACAAATGTATTAAAAAAGACGGATGCTGTTTGCTTCCCTTTTGCGCAGTTGCGGATGTAAAAAGCACATGCATGAAAAAAAAGTCTCGTGTCCACCTTGTGCAGAGCCAAAATTGTGCTCGTTAGCGATGTCATCGCCAAGACACACTCGCTTTGGTTTCTTATCGCTTGCCCATCTTCTATGACGTTTTATAAACTGTTTCGTGGCTCGTAAAGCACAAAGTAATCCATGCGCGAGCCACACAATACCCTTCTCACGCCAAATAAATGGAATGGCATTTTGAGTGATTATGTTATGAAAAGAAAAGCAGATTTAATAAATAAAGATTGGACATTAAGCCCATTATGTATCGTTGTACTATAGTGTAATAAAAATCACGTAAACGTGCAATTAATGTACATAAAACCTAACGATTTCCTAATGCTAGTGCCGTTTACCGTATTTACTTGTAATCTTACAAATTCCAACAGTGAACTTATATAGTCTGTATTATACTATTATATTTGTATCTAAGCTTTATTATTTCTTTATTGGCATTAAAGTTACGAGGTATTAGAGTTTAGGGTTACAGGAAGCTGAATGTGTTGCGTGCAAACCAACATAAAATAAATAGTAGCCTTAATGTAATGACAAACCCAAGTCGCACTTCTGTCGTTGATTGTGAATTAAATGAGGTGTGACTTGAAAGCCTTTTTCTTTTAAGTTTATTTTTTGTTTCTATTTGAAATTTCTACTTCAGTTGCTCTGAACAGAGAGTCAGTGTGTCTAAGCGAAAAGCTTTTCCCCCGGTACAGTTCATGGGTGAGCTCTCTCGTTCTCTCTTGGTATTTTAGCTATCGTGGGGCGTTTGTTCGCGTAATTCGCCTCGTTTTATTCCCAATTTTTGCAGCGTCTCGCTTAGGGCTAGGGATCAAGCAAATGCACTTCTTGGGTCCCCATTTCAGCCGTATTCGTTTTCGTTTCTGTGTGGACCCAATTATACTGTACTTTTGGAGTCGGAGTATCCGCCCCATAAGCACAAATTGAACTTTATCTTTAAAGCCTTCATTCCTTTTCCGCCTTTATGACTTGCCAGGAAGGCTGAGGATAACCATTCAATACCTTAGGAGCTTAAAGGAATTGTATTATTTTCTTTGGTGTAAAAAAAAGCCCTAAAAGGACAAAAAAATCTGTCGAGTTCTGCCGAAAGAGCAATATCTGAGCCTTGGCAAAAAAATCCGCTTCTTATTGGGCCTTTTTTACGAAAAAGGTTAGCAAAAAAAGGAATAAGCCGACCAATTTTGGTCTATTCTAATCCCTTGGACTTTGCAAAGGCTTAAACACCTGCAGGGCATCAATTCGCGAAAAACTTGACCGTTTTTTGCCCAGTTTTTCCCCTCTTTGGTCCCCAAGATGTGTGCAAAAATCCCTCTCCAGGTTTGCCAAACTTGGAA
This sequence comes from Lepidurus apus apus, assembly GCA_022832285.1. Lineage (NCBI taxonomy): Eukaryota > Metazoa > Arthropoda > Branchiopoda > Notostraca > Triopsidae > Lepidurus > Lepidurus apus. The sequence goes on from JAGJRO010000005.1 coordinate 92,281, forward strand.
TTGCCCCCTCCAGCTATCAATTCGCAAAAAAATTCTGCCCTTTTTTGCCATAAAGTGCCCCCAAACTTTGGTGATTTTTAGAAGGTCTGGTAAAAGCTTCGCGAATCTTACATTATAGCGTGAAGCACTTTTTTGTCCTTCCTTTCAAAAACCTTACCGGAACTAAATTGGTTGACCTCCCCCCTTTGGGGACCCCAGTAAAAAATTGGGCCTTTTATTGGCGAAAACCGTGCGTCTGCCGCCATCTAGGACCAGTATGCCGTGCTCCATTTGCAATTTGCCAAATGCTACGTGCGCCTTCTAGCGACAGCTCAACGCACAGGCTGCAGTCGACGGGCCAAACGTGGGCCAAACCGGTTTTCCATAGCCTCCCTCCCATAAAAGGAACAAATTACAACCCAACCGCTGACCAATCAAACCCGTTTTTGGGTTTGGAAATGAATCCAAGACAGCATAATACTCGCCGCAAGGAATTGTTTTCTACCGTTTTCCTCGCCAGCCTTGATCTCAGCTAATTGGCTTCAATTGAAATAAATCCTATTCTTTTCCCCCGCAAAGCTGTTTCTTGCGCTTGCGCACAATCAGGGAAATCACTTGACATTACTTTATTAAGATAAATTAGGCTTCCCGGGGAAATAAAAATTCCTCAAAAGATTATTTTTGACATTTCTCCTTTATTACTTTGTAAAGATTACCCAGAAATACCGTGTCTTTCCCTAGCACTTGCTTTGTCAAATTTAGGTGGCTTTTCGGGGTGCTCTTGTCATCTTGTGCTTAATCACGCCTAATTAAAGTAAATGCCACTGTAAATAACGAGCTAACCGCAAGGTTTCTTCCCAAGGAAGGAATTTTTTTTTTAAATCAGCTTCTTTGTCTTTTTTTATGATTATTTTTCATAAGTATGCAAGCTAGTCCCGCAAACCCATTTCCTACGTATAACCACTCTATTTCGCGCTATACTCCTCCCTCATTGGGCCCTAACTCTTTCCCTTTTTCGTTGTTTGTTTCGGGGTTTGGTTGCGTTACAGCGTTGCGGGAAACAGAACGTGGCTTTGAGGCTGCCGATGGGAGAATCTTGAGATTTTTTTTCTTTTTTTCCCCCGAGATTGTTGTGCTGCTCAGGCGCCTTGCGTCCAATCAATGTTTTCTTGGCTAGGAAGGCGACCCATGCTTTTCTCAGTATGGCATCCCTGCAGCTCTAGCTTTATAAGCTCACGTATGGGAGTTGAGGTATGCAAATGACTTGGCCAGAGTTATGTACGGAAATTAGCATTTTCTGTTGTGCCCTGTCACGTCTCCCAAACCTTTCTACAAAGGGCAGACAGAATCGTGGCTGTCACGCCATACACCCAGCACACACCCTTGTAATTTTTTCTTTGCCCAAGGAACTACTAGGTAAACAATTTCTTTTACGAAAAGAAATTAGAAAAATAGTCTTGACACTCTTCACGTTAAATAGTTCCTTAAATTAAAAAATAAACCAGAAAATAATCTTGACAATGCAACACGGTTAAACTCCTTTTGGACCATTACGAAATCTGACTTCCTTTTTAAAAATAATAAATAGAAAAATAACTTCACAGGGAAATTATTTGTAGACTAGTAAGGAAAATTAGTTCCTTAAATTATTTAAATTTAAAATGGAAAATATTGTTGACACTCTTCGCGTTAAATAGTTCCTTAAATTACTTAAAAAATAAAATAGAAAATAATCTTGACGCTTGAACACAGTGAAATCATTTTGGACCATAAGGGAAATACTACTTCCTTTTAAAAATGTAATAAATAGAAAAATAATCGTGGCACTTCACGTGGAAATCATTGTTGAACTTACTTCCAAATGCGAAATAATCGGTATTTTGGTTTACGAATTTGTTCGAGCCACTAAAGAAGGCGTTGGTTCAATTGTTCCTTTTTTTGCGGCGGTAAAAAATGTTTATAGGCACAAAAAATTGGCGAATTTAGAGCCATATGTTAATGCGTGTCCAACACTATTTTGCCTGGTACGTTTAACATGGTTTATAATACGAAAAAGACTTGCACGAGGGCTGGAGTGCCGAGGAAAACTGAAAAAGGGCTAAAACCAAAGCTAACAAGCCGTGCAGAAAGTTGACATCCCGTGACCAGGATTCGCCAATTCTTGCCAAATTTTTTGCTGCAATTCGCTTTCGTTTTCGCTGCAAAACTTAGGAGGGGACGGAAAGGATAGGCGTTTTTAGTGCTCTTAGGAGGTTTTCATTTTTTGCTGGAGTAAAAAGCTATGTTACAGTAATTTCGCCGTGTCGAGATGGGACGAAACGAATTGGCTGTGGCGAATTGTCCCCACAATTTGCGAATTCTCAGAGGCTCGGGCTATTCCTTGCAAAAGTGTAGCCTGCAGTCATCGCCGTTTTTTGCGCGCGAGCACCCTTACAAACCGGTTTTGAAGGCCGAGTTCCCCCTTTTTCGCAAAGAAGCGAAAGGGGCATCGGCTGGCAAAAACAGGATTCCCGAGAATTGGCAGGCCTGTGCAAAAACCTTCCCTTTTTTGTGCCAATCTCAAACTGTAGAAAGCGACAGCCATAAATGAACCGAACCAGTTTAGGTTCGTGTTGAACAAAGAAACATTTTCTTATTGCACCTCTTCGCAAAAAAGTTGGGGGGTCCGAAAGTGAGTTTGGCGAAAACAGCCTTTCCGGTGTGCCAAATTTTTACCTGCGACAGTTGCGTCCCGCAATTTGCCAAATCCAGTGACTTGTTTTCAACTGCTTCAGCGCCATAGAAAAGGATATAGCCCTATATAAGTTTAGCGATTTAGAGCCACAAAAAATGGCAGTGGTAGATAGAGCCTGAAGGCTAATGGCCACTTTTATCGTGCAGATCTTCTCTGGCGGCCATTTCATCCTCGCTGGCGCTGTTTTCGCGCGTCTGCAGTGCTAAAACCCAAATGAGTGTTTTGTCGGTTTACCCCGAATCCATGGCTTCTTTTTTCACTTACTGTACACGGTACGAAAACTCCGTCGATTGGATTTTCTTCCTTTCGACTTTGCCCGCAGTCTGTGATCCTTTCTTCGTGTTATTTTCATTACCAGAAATAAATGAAAAATTTATTGCAGCCATCTTGAAACAATAAATATTTTTCAAACTATTTCAGCGTTCGGTTTTTCGCACATTTCGAAGTTCTAGAGGCGTTTTAAGCTGTATTTAAGTGTTTCAAGGAAGATTCTACATGTTTGAGCAAGATTAGGGAAGGGGAGGAAAAGTAGTCAGGAAGAGTAACATGGACTAGTATAGTAGTCCCTTTTTTCCTTGTATATACACAAGACAGTTTGAGTAGAAAAAGTGCCGACAAGGGAAGATGTTTGGTGCCCGGTCCTTTGCGATTCGCCCACGGAAAATCAAAGTGTGGCATCTCCGCGGTCGTTGTTGCGGGCGTTCACGGGCCCATCATCGATGTTAAGAGCGGGGGCTAAGCCAAGCCAAAGGAGCAAGTACTCAGGGCCTAGTGTGGTAGCAGGCTTAGATCCCACCTGTATGTTATTTCTTGTTGTCCAAAAAACACCCCGATTTTTTTTACCCTCTTTTCCGCGGTATATTGAAACCCATTTTTGTTCGAACTCCGCCATATTGTCTCGAAACTTTGACGTCCTAACCTCATCTTGCGGACGAAGACCTGCGTTCAACCCTTTCCGGAATGTGAGTGGCGTGGAGATCGACGTGAGTGATGTGGTGAGACTGTGCCAAGTATGACCATCTCTTTTTTTCGCCAATCGCCTTACGAGAGAAAAGTAACTGTAATTCGCCTGGACTCCGGTCCTGCTTGGTTCTGCTGCTGCTGCGGTAAAAAATAAAAACAAAAAAAAGAACACGTTTTATGCGGGCTGCCGGGCGGCGGGGGTATAAACCTGGAGACGTGTGATACGTGAGCGGGCAAAAAACTTTGTCCAGAGCATACACAATCTTCGGTGCTCATATAGCCAAGGGAGATGGTAGTCAGCACAGACTCTTGGAAATAGCAGTATTAGAGTTGAAGGGGAATGAAGAAAGGAAGTAGAAAGAAGCTTATGTGGACGCTGTGTCGGCAAGAACGACGAGACAAATAAAGGGTTTTTTGCGAAAGACTTTTTCACCAAATTGGGGAAACATTTTGAGGGAAGGGGGGATTGTGTGAGCGAGATTGGCTGGGGCTGTTTAGCGTTTTCGCTGGTGTCATTCCATTTTAGAAATTACTGTAGCCAAGCAAGCGCAAATCCCACACCCCCGTTCGCTTTTTTATGTTTTTTTTCTGGGGAGAAGCCTTCTTTATCCCGACTTCCATCATCTGGCTTCTGTCTTCCTCCTTTGCTATGGTTTTCACACCAAGCCAAAACAATTCAACACTGATGAACTTCGCCTTTAAAGTTTAACTAGCAAGATTTCGGGAGAAACAAATAAGGATTCTTTGTCGAGATTTTAGAACAGCGCTTCTATAAATTTATTCTTGTGATTCCAGGCAAATATTCAAGAGCTTTCCATAACGAAATCGCTCGTAGCTTTCTAATAGATTCAAGTCAAGTTCGTGAGCTAAGCTTAAAGGAATTTATGAGAGCCCTCTGTGTGTTGGGTACATTACATAAAGTATAGTCTTAAAGTAGTTGGATATCCCAAGTATCTGCATATTGCATGTACGACGGAAAAGGGCAAATAGTGTCGCTGCATTGCACAGCTTCTGACAGGATTTCCAAGTCTGAAGTTAGGATTTTCATTCAAGTCAGTCGAAGGTTAACTTGAATGTCAGTCAAGTCAAATCAGGTCAGTACAAGTCGGTCGAAGGTTAACTTGAACTCTTCGACTAACTTGCATGAGAGATAGTCGAAGTTAGTCGAAGTTGGATTGATTCAATTGATTGGTCGAAGTCGAAAATTTAGAGAGTGGAAAGTAGGCTTGGTTAAGTTACGTCTCCTGCAGAGGGACTATTTTAATCAATATATCCTTACATATAGTTTAAAAATAGTTTATAGTTTACATATAGTTTAGTATAGTATAGTTTAAACATACATAAATGCTATAATTTTAGCACGTTAACAATTAAGTTCTTGTTTAATTACAGAAAGTAAAATGCAGTGAAGATTGGTAAGGGTTTCCATTGAGCTGTAAAGTTGGATGTATTGGTTCTTAATTTAAGAAATCGTGGTCGAGCAATTGATTTGGACAGTACAGGAAGTTTAATCAGAACATATACTTGTATTGGATTTAGATCTAGTCAACATTGCATATAAAGTTGTTGGGTGTATAAAAGTTCGATATAAAGTTGTTTTAAGATTACGCAAGGAAGACTGGAAGCGTTGGGATGGTTTGAATTGTCGAGTTTGTGGGCTCGTTTATTACTGTTGCTTCGGCTTGGTCGTTAAAAGTGTCTTGACTGGGAGATTCACAAGCGACAACCTTGTTGTTGGTTACGTAAATTACGCCTACATGTGCGTGTGTGTGTCGTAGAGTGGAACTTCCACTTCCAACTTTTGGGCGGCAATAGAGAGGCTCGTAAAAAATCAAAGTGTGTGTGTGTGGCTCTTGTTACCAAAATTCTTCGCCAAAACCTCCTCTGCCAAGTCATCCGTCTCGCGTTGAATTATAGTTGTTGTTACCAGCGATTCTGCAAGAACTTCACCACCAAACTGAATCCTAGCTTTTTATTTCAGCAAACGAAGCCTTTTTGTATAGTTCAAAGCGAAACTTTTGACGCAGAAATGTCTTTCATTTCACTGGAATTTAATTCCTTAGGGGCATGGTCCGGCAAGCTTATAGCGTGCCTGGTTTAAATTCGTCATAGTTTTAGAATGCTTTCCTGTTAAAATATTTACTATAAAATGCTAAAAGAGAAATAATGTCGAGGTTTCCGCTTTATGCACCAAGTGTATGATTATCACTCCTTCCAAAATGACATGGGAAGTATTATTATTATAAAAGAACGGACTCGCATTTAATATTGGGCTCGGGAGCCGTCTTCAAGCTCACGCACTAACCATTTAAAAAAACAACAAAGTTTATATTGCTCCCAAACCACGACCTTGGCGGTGGTTGCAAAATCGCATGTTCGTGATCCAATTTTTTTTTTTTTTATAGATTTTCCGTTTCGATACCAAAAGAAAAAGTGAATGAACAAAATCCTTGGCCCAGTTTCGTGTATTATCTACAATATCAAACTCTTGGAACTTCTGATCATTCGGTTAGTGAAATCCCCAGTCAAGTTTAAATGTATCCTAGTCAAGCTTAAGTGTACGTAAGGGGGGTGGGGGTTGTGTGTCTGCGTGTACATATGACATAGGCATATATTAACGTCATGGGTGGATACAACAGTCGATATCCAATTGTTGGGCAACTTCTCGTTTCTCTCTCTCTCTCTTTCTCTTGGTCTTTTCCAAGCCGTTAAAGCTTTGAGCAAGGCAAAAGGGGGAGAGCCAGAAGTCGTGTCACAAGGGGGAAAATGTTCATTGTTGAATTATCCCAGCGGCCATTTTGGATTGTTCGTTCGGAGGCCTCGGACTGGTGCAGGCCTGATAACAAAGCCGCGCTCTGGGGTGGTGCAGCCGCCAACCAGTTCCTTGGCCTGCTCCCAGGCGAAAACAGATTGGATGCCGGTCGCTCGACCTGTCACGTAAATCTTTTAAGCTCAGATATTACAGCATCCCGAACGCTGGAGGGGGAGAGAAGAAGGACCGTTGACGGGGGGAGTGATTAGCATATAACAGGCTTGGGAATTGGCGACGTGTTAAATAATTCTTCGGCTCCATGCGATTTTTCATAAACTTGCAAAAGAACTATGCCCCCTCCCACGCACGCCCAGTGTCCTCTATCGACCAGTTTATTGTGTAAGCCTAAAGCCTGCACTTTTTTTACGACCTTTGCAGCCCTTGACTGCTCAATGCTTGTAGGGGTCGAAATTGTCGTGCAGGCGAGGCTGGGAATATTTTATATTTAGGGTCCCACCTCCATTAAAACAAGGAGGGGATAGGCGTAGGAAGAAAATTAAGCAGGGAAGATAGAGTAGGAAGAAGATTAATTATGGGTTGGGTACGGGTTAAACATGCTCCTGAAGACGTGCTGGAAAAATCAAAGAAAAATGAGGAATTTTTTTAATTATAGAAAGGTCTGGGGAAGGTTACAATTTAGGCTATTTTTGGGTAGATGAAAAGGTTTATAGCTGGGTAGGAGTTATAGGGGACTCGTTTACGGAAATGAGATGGAAACCGAACCGAGCAGGTTCCAGTGATGGATCCTGTATAATACTCTACCAGAATGTATTTATTTTATTTTCAGCACGAGCCATTTTTTTGGCCCGCTCCAGAGGTCAGGGAAATTTGTTTCGGTATATAACCCCAGAAATTCCTATTCCGCTGCGGAGCAAAGCCCCTATATACGAGCGGGAGTCACATGTGAGAAAGAGAAGATCGACCTCTTTTCGGCGGGCTTTGGGTTTTATGACGCAAACTGGCAATCATTGCAAGTTGGTTCAGATCAGAACCACCTGGCTTCTTTTTACAGAGTGCTCTCTCTATACCTTTTATTGCGTTATAGTGTAGATCCTTTTTACTTGTATCCATAAGCCAACGATACGGCTGACCTCTGTTTCCAAGTGGAAAGGCCATCTTGCCATCTTTTTTGGGCAAAAGAAAAAGCCTTTGCTTTTGGCCCATTTTGGGCCCCCTTGTGATAGCCCTTGGGGACCCGAGCAAATATTCAGATGGGGTCTAACTTTACAGCGAGTCAAGACTACGAAGAGACTTTCGGAAGAAAGAGAGCGAAAAAGTTTGGTCTTTTTCTTTTTTTCATTAGGGCCCTGTTCATCTCCCAGGTGGTTTCAGCAGAAGTGTGTCGCTGTAATCCAAGTTATATGCACTCCTCTGCGCTGGGGCTATTGGGGAGGTTTGTAGAGGTTTGGGCTGGGATGTGTGAGACATGGCCCATTGCTTAGGACAAATAAAGAAGTAAAAAAATAGAAAAAAAGTAGGAAAACGAGTCAGAGGGAAGGTAGGAACCAGGAAGGGAAAAAATTGCTGCATTGCAGACAGAGAGAAGTCAATGGCATGGCACATGCTTTTTTGAGATGACCCGAGCCAAAAGGGTCATCAGGGAGCCCTGGTAGCAAGATGAGATGAGAAGAAGGCTCCAGGAATTGTATGTGCTTCCACGCGAGCCCAAAACAGGAACTTGTCCCATCTTCCCATCTCCATCTGCGACTATCAAAGTCAACTTTCCGGTCTCTAGGGCATACGTTCCTCAAAAAAAAGAAAAAAAAGCCCTCCTGTGCAAAAGAAAATAAGAAAAAAGCTCCGGCGAGTTTAAGCCCGGCAATCCTATTTCCCGAGGATCAGAATAAGTCAGTAAAGTGTCAGCATTTTGCCGACGTTTTCTCTCCCCAAACTCAATTTCCTCCCTCCCTGTTATTCACTCTCTACTCCCAAAGAAAAAAGTTCATATAAAAAACTGTTAGGCCGGATGACTTTTATTGAACATGGGCGGTCCATGCGTAGACGCATTCTTTTTTCTTTTATTTCCTTTAATAGCAACATTTCGCCCCACCGAAGGCTTTAAGGGGGGTTGGGTCGATGGCAGCATGCGTTAGCGAATTAAATCGAGAGAAAAAGGGGGAGGAATAAGGGGGTTGACGGGGTTGGACTGCAACAGCAATTCTCACCAAGTTTGGGTACACATTCACAGAAATCGTTTCTTATTTTGCTTTATATAGTTAGATAGATAGATCTATAACACGATGAAAAGGAGTGCAGATTTTCGCCCTGCGCCCCCTCCCACTTTGATCGGAATATAGCGCTTGTTTTCATGTTCATGGTCGCCTCCCGTGCTGCTCCAGTTATTGACCGAACTTGCTTTGGCCATGATACGTGAGCCCATCCTTTGATTGTTTTTCGCACTGTCGGGAAACTATTAAGTAAGTTGTGTGGTGAGGTGCCCAACGTTCCTTCCGCCATGAATTGGTGAATGTTCTCCGTTGTTTCTCCGTTCCTTGTGCACTTCCAAGATCCTTAGAATGGCGGACTGGCTTCATCAATCTCTTTGCCAACGGTCCATGAGTTGTTGTTGTAAGAGCTTAAGGTTGTAAGCTTGCTGGAACAGCGTCTTCGAAAAAAATAGCTTCATTTCTTGGGGGGAAAGTATCAGGGCCCAAAACTTTTGGCAGTAAATCCTTTGTTCTTCTTCAAATCTCTTCTCCACGTACTGTATTTTCAAGGGAAGTAAGTCTTTAAGCTGGGACAAAAAGTTCCAAGTCAGAACCCACGCCAAAAGTCGTCGGGAACGTTTCTTAAACCAATACCCGATTATTTTTGTGAATTTTTTTTTTTAGGGAAGGGGTTTTTTTGTCCTGGGAAGAGAATACAGAAACCAAACTTGGCTGAGGAGAGCCTCACGAGTCTTGATTATATGGATTGGTGCCCATGTTCTTCAAATCCTTGGCTGAAAGTCTGAAAAGAAGAAGCAGACAGGTTATTACATCACTGTTGTTGCACTTTCCCCTTTTGTTGGGAAGTTAACCCATGTAAACTCTCGCTTTCACTCTGAAGTTTTTGTACGTAAGTGTGTGGCAGAAGCCAAGCCACGTGTAAATTAAAACTACTTTAACTTGAGTTCAGAGCTAAGGCAAAAAAGTCTGACGGTTCGGGGGTACGCAAAGCCGGGAGCACAACAGTTAAAGCATCACAGACACACGGCTTGTGCCGACTCCAACTCGCCCCAGAGCCGTCGTGGTTTGTTTGTGGTGCTTTTTGCCAGCTAGGTTTCGTTTGAACTGGCTTGTCACAGCCAAACGGCGTGAAATCTAACGCGTTTTTAATATGGAATCTGCGTCTTGGAGCGCCAATAGCGGTGCCAATCCATCTCAATCCCGTGCGAATCCCTCCCAATTTGCTTATTTGTGGTCGCCATTCGCGAGACCCAACGACATCTCTGCCTGGTGAGTGAAACCGTTGCTGTCATTTTCCACGCCAAGAATATAACCCCGAAAAAATAAAACTAAACTCGGAAAAGAAACAAAGACGATGTGGCCGATGGTTGTTTTATGTTAAAGGCTTTTAAGTTTATTAATTCTCGGGCACGAATACTTGACTCAGCTCGACAGATTAATGTGCGTGGTCTCTGGGTGCATAGTAGTCAGTCAGGTAGACAGGGATTTTTTTTATTTGGTGCGAACGTAATTTCCTCTGTCCAATTGGATTTACCAAAAACCCAGAAAGAGCGAAAGACGTTGAGCAATATATGACGACACGGGGACCAGACGGCTGCAAATCTGCCAAAGCCGATCTTTTTGGCTTGCCCTGAGCTAATTTACTGGGAAAAGGCAAATTGGCGAGTTTGCAAAAAAAAGAGAGACGGCAAACGGGTTTTCAGGTTCTTCCAAAGAACCTTTGCGTTTTTCTTAGAACCTTCTTTTCTCGTTGGGGGTCGAGAAAGTGAGGTCTGTTCGCCAAAAAATGGCTAATTTCCGTTTGTTCTTTTATGGCTTTCAGAGTTTTTTGTAACCCAACGAAGGTTACGAAATTCTTCCATAATTGCCAACAAATGAGGGAATGTCGTGGACATACTGTCTTTCTCACTCTGTATACGTAGGGCGAAGGTTATTCTGGTGCAATTTCAAACTCTAAAGTAGCGGTACTGAAAACACAAAGAAAGTCGAGAAAATGAAAGCAAAAAGATCGTTACCGACAGAAAGGACAACGCTTGCACGCTCCTGTCACCACAAGTTCTCGTTTCCTGCTGCGTATAAAGACAAGAATTAGGAAATAAGCTCGGAGGTGTGACTCCATGGACTTTGTAACTTTAAGTGGTCTCTTTAAAGTGTTTAAAGTCCTAACAAAAAAATTCCCCCAACTTGCTTCAGTTCGTGCCATTTTTGTCTAGAAAAGCGGCAACACTTTACGATTAGTTGGGACTCGCCAAGATTTTATATTGCATGACAGTATAACCCCGCAAAGTTTTGACTCCAAGAAAGTTTTAGGCTAAAATATTTTTTAATCAGGTAAAAAGTGGTTTCAGTCGAGAACGAGGTCCAGAGCGAGACAGAGAAAGAGAAGAGCTTTTGAAATTGACATAGCTAATCTTCCTTTACACGTCCCAGAGCGGTTTAATTCGCTGTAGACGCTGAGGGAAGGGGTGGAAAACATGTTATGCAGCTTCTCCGGGTATTGCTGCAGTATGCAGTAAGAGGAAAAGGCTGAGCCTGAGCTAATATTCTGTATGTGGGAGTATGTGAATGTGTATGTGTGTGTGTGTGTGTGTCTGCTGGGGACGCGCGGGGTGAAAGTAGCAAGTTGCTAGGGAAGCCTTATTAGGCCATTTTGCCCCGGCAAGGGAGACGTCTTAAGAGGAGAACAACTTTGAAATTCGGCAGGCGTGTGTGTGTATGCAGTCGGGGAATGCTGATGGGATCCATCTCAAACACATAAGAGGACCGAGAGCTAACATTATTCCCCATGGTATCACACATTCCGAGGAAGCTCATCCCGCAGAGCCTCAACTTTCGGGGGGCGACTTGCTTAAAAGACCGTCTTTCCTCTTCCTTCGTCTGCTTCTTCTGCTCGGCGCGGCGCTGATGGAGGATTACACGGAAAACGAAAATGCAACCAATTCGGCCAGTGAGCGAGAGAGATATCCGTGTGGAATGATGATGGGGACGAGGAAGGTCCGTGTAGCTTATGTAGGCTAACGCTATAAAAACCCATGTCTTTTTATACACTCGTGTGTATAAGTCCCATACGCTGTTTCGGTCTCTCTTTTGCCTGGAACCCACATCTATCCCCAAAGTCCCGAAGCCACTCACGTTGGTCTTGTCTCTTATTTCCCCCCGTCTCTTAGTATGCTGGAGAAATGGCCGTGTTATGTTTAGACGTGGCTAGGATCCAATGTCCGGGAGAGATCCCCGAGTTATGGTAAACTTCTTTTTTTAATCAGTTTTCATTTTGGGTGGGAATTTCGTTTTAAAGCTGCTTTTTTATATGATCAAGGGAGGCATATAGGGTGAAACTTATTAAGAAGTAAGTTCTTATTAGTGACAGTTTTATTTAGTCTTTTCATTTCCTTGGCTAGCCCTGTCAGCTGGGAAACAGAAAGTTATTTCCCGCCTCAAACAGAAAAAGGATTGCTGTCATAAAAACTGCGGGTAGCAGGTGCTCTGATTACTTTTTACTTTGTTCGGCATTACACGATGATGCGCCCACAGCCTTTTCCTGTTGATCTTACTATACGCACGTAAAGACTGATTTGCTCTAATCAGAAACAATAGCAGACCGGTAGGATAGTGGAAAAGTTCTGATGAGCTGCCTGAGATTGGTAATTGGCTTCTTTTTAGTACCCCCAGAGTTATTTTCGGCCAGAAGATCACGCCCAGAAAGTTAATTTGGATTCGTTAAGGATGTTATGAAAGCTAGTTTTGATTTAAAACATAAATACCTAAACACGAAAGACTCGATACTACTTAAAAGTAACAGCGAACGACTATATTATTAAAAAATGAACAGCTTGTATTCACACTTAACGTAAAAAACGATAAATAAGCGGTCCTTTATAATTGGCCGAGGCTTCCAAGAAATAGTTTTTATAGTTCATATAACAAGCTTGTAATTCGAATTACGCATCAAATTGATCTGTCAGTACAGTACGGAAGTACTTAATTGGTAATTGGAGTCTTAAAGTTGCAAGTTTACAACTTGTAATTGCTACTACAAAACAGCGTTGTAATTCTAAAACTTGTTTCATGCGAATGGTTACACTATAATTGGAATTTTACCTACTGTACCAAGTTAGGTTGTTTAAGGTACAACTTCAGACTCAGATTCACAATCTGAAGATTCAATCTTAATCTGAAGAATTCAATTAAGAGTGAAGAATTCAATCAGAATTTGAAGGTTCAATCAGAATCTGAAGAATTCCATTAAGAATGACGAATTCAATCAGACTCGGATTGTGTAGTTTAGAAACTAACGGAACTCCTCACACATTTCATTTCGGGTATTAATAGGCGACATGTTTTTACTAAATTTTAGTACACAAAAGCTATGTTTAAGCATGTTAATGGCGTTTACGACGGGGGAATTTGCTCCACCCTCAATTGTGTGTAAAACTGGTTGTTCCTTTATTTTATAGTGAAAAAGGAGTTGTGACAATCGGTCTTTTTATGAACTATTTGGGTTGGAAGGGAGTTGCTGAAAGCCGAGTCCTATAAGATGAGTCGTTGACGCACATTACGAGCCAACGTAAAGCAAACAAGTACCGGAAATAAATCTGGGTCCGTTCATTCTTTCAAAGTCTGCCCGAAAAACGCGAAAAAAAGACCAACGCGAGAGAGCTCCCCACTCCTTTTTTTTATTGCGCAACTAAAATTAAATGAGGTCATAAAATTAAACGTTACGATCAATGAATGCACCTGAAGTGCGACTTTTATACCAAGGCAACAGACCTTTCCCCCCAAGTTTGCACATGAGCCAAAACAGTGCGCCGCTTTTCGACAATACACAGGTGGAATTTGGAACTCTCCACGCCTTTATTTTTAGCGCTGTATGGGATTTTAAAGCCTTCTGTTTTTAAGCTCGGGCCGTAAAACTCGATTCCTCCATTCTCATTCGTCGGCAGTTGTGGACCAAAGAACTTTTAATTAACATGGGGAGGGCGTCAGGAGCCAAAAAATCCTTTTTGTAATATTTTGCTGTTGGCCCGTGTAATGAACTCGCTATCCTCTGTCCTAATCAACCATTTCTTTCGTGCGTATATGCGAGTATACGAGCCACCTGGTGTTCATGCTTGACAGATTTGTGGGACTGATACCGACGTTGCCTTGTGCATGTTGAGCTAACCAAAGTCTTCGGATTGTATATGTAGAAAACCCAAGAAGTTGCTTTCAGTTTCTTTGTTGGCGGGATAGAGCTAGATTCTCACAAGGAAGAACAAGAGAAAAGCATATGTAGATTCCCACAAGGTAAGAAAAGGAGAAAAGGACCTCATGGGGCTTGCATTAGCGCTTGATCTCGACAGAAAATTCCGTTTTTAGCTACAAGGCTAAAGATAAAACCGCTCCCGAGTCCAGAGTCACACGAGAATCAGGGTTGGGCCAGTTTGGGGAAGGCAAAGCAGCAAGGAAGAATAAAATAAATTAATGCCAAGCTAAATTTACGGCCTAGGATTTTGTTTAAAAATAGTCCCAGGGGAAGGCAAACGACGAAGACAGACGGGAAAGTTTTTTGGATGTCAAAAAAGGGGAATCCCGGAATTCTGCTGATTGTAGTGGCTTCGCGAACGGATAGATGGTGCCACTCTTTTGCACAGGATGGCAAAAAGCTAGCCAGTCAAAAGTTTGCAACAAGAAGGAAAGGGCTTTTGGGGAAGGTTCTTTGGTGGACGCGGAGTCGCCTGCGTGCGGTGAGCGCGGGAAGCTAGCCAACACGGGACCACGGAGCGCGTGACGTCACGTGTTTTATGTGGCGCGCACCTCCAACTAGAACGGCTGGAGAGCAATTTAGGGTTCGGCTCCGAGTCCCACGGCTACCCAATTATACCCACAGGCTCGCACATAAACTGATAATACTTGGTTAGAGGTATATTGCCAGCCCTTCGGAAAAAAATTCGACCCAAATAAAAGGTACACCTCCCCCCGAGCTGATTCCAGGGGGAAAAAAACAAAATGAATCCAAATTAGCTACTTTTGCTTGTAGTGTGCATGGAGCGCGTTCTTTCTTGTTTTTTTTCGTTTTCCGCCCCAAAAAGGACCACCGCAAAGTGGTAAGGTATAATTAGAGTCATAACACAAGGACTTCTCAATTAGAGACAGTGCTTTTGTTTCGCCTCATCCCGAATTTCCTGACAAGAAATGTGTGAGGGTTGTCTAAATTGCGCCACTTGTTTGCCACATTAACGATTAGAACTGAGTCATTCCTATTTTTTTAGCCCCAAAAGCAACATACTTTCGCTTGCAACAGCACATGGACTGTAATTAGGTTTGGCGGAGTAATTATGCCGGAAGATCTATTATAACTATAAACCATCTTTCCTCTTAACAGTTGTGACATTAACTAGACCGACGCCTTTTCTGATATACTGTCTAATCTATTATATAACACATTGCAAAGAGTATAGGCATTCGTACGTTGTTTTACATGGTATTAATAAACAAAAGTAATTATTGAACCGCTTCTTTTACACCTTTGCGCTGTAATTTGAGGAAGTTTGCAGTTTATTCTTACTATACTTTAATTTAGCGTTACTTTACGATAGTCGCTTATTGTTTAATGACAGTCCAGATTATACTACAGTTTTGTAAACATAATTAGAAATTGCAGAAGTTTCCAGCGTGATCTTCGTGAAATGAAAGGGCTCTTAAAGGTTTCTCTGATATACTGACTGTTTCGCGGATGGGAAGGAAATATTCTTTACAATTTTTAGTGTGTTTACTTATTGACTGTTTTCATTATTAAGAAATGCGGAGAAAAAGACCTTGGAAATTGACGTGGGAGAGTTAAGCTGAGCTAAAAGGCCAGCGTATTTTTCGTACACTTAGAAATGCGCAGTCACGGAGTAATTATGTGGTGTTATGTGTATGTTTTGGCGAATGCAAGGATCAGTCATAAAAGGGCGAAATGGTAGTGCGGCACAACTCGCGGGACCCAAGCGACGGGCCGTAAAAACGTAATTGAAAAGGATAGTTTTTTGTCGGGTCCCAACACACACATAGTCATACACATACGCACACACAACATTGTAATAAGCGTTAGGAAACTATGGTATAAAACTCTTGCGAAATTTCCCCACTTTTATGCACGCTGGATGGTGTGTTCTAAAGCTTTTGTAGAAACCGTCCCGCTTCAAGTCGTTAACTTTACAAGCCATTCCGTGAGTGCATGGGCTTGAAAACGCTTTAATTAGAATGGAGCAACGAAACCGACGTCCGTTTTCTTTTAATGGCTTTTCACC
The DNA here is from genome assembly GCA_022832285.1 of Lepidurus apus apus. NCBI lineage: Eukaryota > Metazoa > Arthropoda > Branchiopoda > Notostraca > Triopsidae > Lepidurus > Lepidurus apus. The sequence goes on from JAGJRO010000005.1 coordinate 108,208, forward strand.
GAGATAATCTCCACACATCTTCTCTAACGTATGCGTAGAAGGCGTTGGCCTCGCCGGTACTACGAATCACTTGGTAATCACGCCCAACTTTAATCACGATTCATAAAAATCACTCCATTTTTTTTAATCCCCCAAAATCCATGGCACTTAATGAATTTGCCACGGCACGAATGTTTCAACCTGAATTGGATTACAAATCGCAATTGGGAAACTTCCGAGTCGCCTATTTCAGAAATTTTGACCTTCGGTTTTATTAATTTTTTTCTACAGTAATGAGCACTGGTACAAAAAACAATTGGAACAGCTCGAGAGGGCTTACTGTGACTGCAGATACAGTCAAAGCTGAATTGGCAAATTTAGGCAAGCTGCTGCGAAGCCGGGAACTTGTTTTCCTTAGGGTGGCAAAAAAACCTGCAAAAAAAGAAGAAAAATATAAGAATAAGGCTGCCACGTTTTCATTGATGGACCTCCCTAGAGTTTTCTCCTTTTTTTATGAATTTGGCAAGCTGTTTCCCCTTTCGAGAGTCCGCAAGCTTTAGCTCTGGGGCTGCCTGCGGAAAATTGCAATATTGCGCGAATTTTATGACTTTACCTTCTTAGATGAGCAGAAGAAGACTTTTGCATCCTTTCTGTCCCCGAATTGTGTGCGAAAGGGCTTCAAAAGGTGCGCGGTTTTGCTAAAACCGTCAGGTTCCCGTGTGACGAATGGCCAATTTTGCGCACGGATTTTCAGCGTGACCGATGCTTCAAATAAAAAAAATCGTACCTGCACTGTATTGCCAACACGGCCACTCTCTAGTCTGCGAATCTGTCAACTATGCAAAGCTTTTAGGCCCTCTCGTCTCCGGAATTGTCGTCTTGCCAACTTTTTTAGCCTATAGGCTTACTGTTTCGCTCGTAAAAAACGGCAAAGGTGTTGTCGACGGGGGGACCATGGCAAATTGTTAGCGAAAGCAGCCCTTCTAACCCTAGGATCCGCGTAGCAAAAAAAGGGTTTCTCACCTTTCGCCTTTATGGCGAAAAAGCCTTTGCAAAACCCTTTTTGGCTCACCAGGTTACATTTTCCCCCTTTTTTTTAGAAGTGGTGAATTGCACTTTTATTGCAGAGCTATAGAAAAAATTCTTGGCAAGAGTGGCTCAAGTGGCCCCTTGTACCATTTTTCCGCCAATTGCCAAAGTTTTTGCAGGCCATCAAGTCATAAATCTTGCGCTCCTTTTTTCTACTGAACTTAAAAGGTTTGACTGAAATTTGTTGGAATGTAGCGACATTTTACTGTCAAAAAACGCATTGACCCATTGACTCATTGACACAGTGAAGTTGAAGAAGGCCTACGTAAATAGTTGCCGTATTTCCCACACATGGCAAAGAAACATCTTTATTTTCCCCTTCCAACTCCCCTGGATTTGACTAGAGAAACATGTTAAGACGTAAGAAATAGTGCGGAGGGCTATGGAGAATTTATTTGGAGGTGCAAGGAATGTTGCCGAGCTTGATGCCGACCGGAAAGAGAGCGGAGAGAGAGACTTTCCGAAGAAGAAGATATTCGTTGTAATTGATATTCAACTGAGTTCGGTTAGCCCCAAAGTTAAAAGGCTGAGCTAAAGAGTCAAAAAGAAATATATCTAAGGCGTAAAGGCAGCAGCGCAAGGGAGAGAGAAAGAGAGTCAAGAGACAAGAGTTCTTGCTTAACCCAAGAACGCCGCCCTCCCTGGGAAAACGTACCCAAAATGGCGTCCTGTTTTTGACGCTGTGCTCGTGGCGTGCTCTTCTCTAGGGCTTTCCCCGTTTGCTTTGAGACAGCCACACTTTGTGTGTGTGTGTGTGTAATATCAGGATTGTAATTAGGTTACGTTTCGTGTGTGTCTGTGTGTGTTGATGTGACGCGTTGGATCCCAGAGACGGGACACTTTGCGCGCCAATAATGGATCCGCATCTTAATGAGTACTTTCCATATTTCAGTGCAGCGGCCGTGTTGGGTGCAGGATCGGCGGCTGGCGGAGGATATCAGCAACATGGACAGCCTTCTTCGGCATCAGCCTGGGCGTCATGGGGCGGCGCCGGTAAGAAGCCAACCATTTTTTCGTTGCCATTTTTTCCCTTGTCCCCTATTGCCATTTCTTGGCCCATTTCCGAGTCTGTGGCCCTGTTTTTTATGCAGTCGTAAGGGATTGGATTAAGCCAGCATCCCGCATACTGGGTAACAGTACTATTCTACAGTTTGACATAACTTTGGAAATCCTTGACGTATCCTAGCGTGCTTTTAGACATCCAAAGGCGAAAAAAGCCATTAGGTTTACACAGAACGAGACTGATTTCGCTGATGATCTTCGTAAGGGAAGGTTTAAGGTCAGCTTTTGGCTCTAAGAGTCATTTTGGAGCGCCACGGTTTGGACTTTGGCGAAGATCCCGCATTCCAATTTGGGAATCTGGAAAATGTTGAGTGTCAGCGACTTAAGAGCCACGATAACTGTTTAAGAATTTACAAAGTGACAGGTTTCAGTAGCCCGGCTCTTTAACCAGTTACACATTGCGCTACTTGTAGAAAATTAGGAAGGGACTTTATTGTCATACATTGCGCTACTGGTAGAAGATTGGGAAGGAATTTAGTCCTAAACCGTTGACTCTAAGATTCACCTTGATCTATATGTCATAGGTACTCTTGCAAATATAAGAGCAGATATACCCTGGCATACCCTTTCTTTAGCTACTTTTCCCTGTCCGAATGGTTCGAGCTACACCTTTACGTGGTGTACCTTTTATGCCAATACAAAAGAGCAAAGGAAACTTACGTAGAATTTGTAATCCCACAATATATCAGCAAAACAGAAGAATTCAGCAAAACAGTTGAGGGTAATTCAAAGTTGAAATCTGCAAAACAACGAATATGATACTGTAGACAAGTGTGTGATCACATCGTAACCGACTTTACAACTACTGACTCAAGCTCACTGGCTCAGTCAGGAGATTCTGAAAAAGCACGAATATTTTGTGTACATTTATAGAAACTTCTCTTTTACAGTCGTAGCACTAGGAAGCAATGGGCCTTATATCACATTGACCAACAATGAAATTTCTGCTTGAAAGCGGTTGGAGTGTTGTCTTGAGTAGGTTTAATAATTGTTTGGCCACTTTAACTGGTTTGAAGAGCTATCATATCCGTTTCCACAACATGTAATGTTTGTGGGGCAGTTGTTGGCTTGTGGTTGGTCGCGTGTAATTTTCAGTACAGAATTTTGGTGAAAATCAGATGTTCATATAGTTGAGGAAGGTTCCTTGTATGTCCAACGTTAAGATTACCATCAGCGAGATGACATCATCTTGATGTTGAGATGGTGGTGGCGGCAACCATGTTTTGTGCTTTGGGATGAATATACGGATCTCCTGGCGTCCAAAACTTGCTCGTGCTGGCGACTTATTTCCCTCGAGGCCAACCCAAGCCATCTCCTTGCAATATCAGAAGCAGCAATGTCATTTGAGAGGATAAGAACTTAAACCACTCAGAAGACGTGGGTAATATAGCACAGAGACGATAATATTTTTTTCCTTGGCTTCTTCCATCATCTGAGTGTGTTACAATACATCTGCATCTGCACCTGGGCTTTGCATAAAAAGTCAATTTTTGGGAGACTGAAACAAAACGACAATTTCCATTCTCGTCAGTCTTTATGCGTTCCTATACCAATCTTCTTCTCTTTTTGTTTACTTAGAGGAGCTCCTTTCTTGTTTGCTTTTTAGAGCCCTATTTCAATAACCGTCCATTGTCGTGCCAACGAAAAAGATCGAAAGACAAGATTAGGAATTGTATCATGCCTATGGCAGGCTTTAAAACGTATGGTGGGTGTATATAGTGGAGGACTTGGACCAGAAGGACTTGCATGGAGGAAGATGCTGAGGAGATGAGTTTTTTTCTTTCTTCGTCACGCGGTTGATAGAGAGGGCAGTCCTTTTCCCTGAAGCTGACCATCTTCCGGACAGGAAAACTTCCGGGAGATGTCTCAAAGTATACACTTAAGGGCCGCTGCCGTGTGTGTCGAGTTTAGGAGGAGACCAAAGAAGAAGATAAGCGAGGTCTATTTCTTGGCTGACGACCATGTCAAGTTTCCAGGAAAATAGCAGACTAGGGAAACTCGGGGGATTCTGTCTCTTCTTTTATTTTTTTCTGGTTAGACTCAAGTAGGAAAAAAAAATTCTATACCTCGCGTCTCTGAACCTGAACTGCTTTTTTTTGGGTAAAAATAAAGATTGAGTGCAAAAAAAAGGGGAATAAAAAAGGACGAATCATACCTGCGAAAGGTCGGAAGCTCTTTTCTCATCACATTATCACGCCATAGTATTTCTGGCAGCAAATTAAATAAAAAAAGGAGAAAAAATCCCATTTTTTTGCATTTGAGTGCAAGTCTTCATGCTTGGGTCCGTTCATGCTTTGGTCCGTTCCCTTGGCGGTGGAAGTTGTGGAAATTATACAGCAACCAACGAAAAATAAGCGCGTGTTGTAGTGTGTTGTAGAAGGCGAGGCTGTTACTTTGCGTTGGATTTATGGCGGAGGTTGTAATTCTTTCTGCAAAGCAAAAAAAGGAACCAAGACGCTGCCTTTTCCCATCCTTTTGGTCATGCGATAAGCGTATCGATAGAGGAAACAAGCAGAGGATTGAGAGGCGAACGTGGTTAGATATAAAAACTAATCGCGTAAAGCGAAAAAACGAGTCTTGGCCGCAATTTACATGACATGGGCCAAGAAGAAGCGTCGTGTCGTTATCTGCCTTCTCCCAAAAGGCGACACTGCTGCCCGCGTATAACCTTAGGGGCAAAAAAAAGCCCCCAAGAAAAATCGTGTTGGAAAGGATGGAGGATATGTGAAATGCAAATTTACGTTTACAGCTCAAGCCTTTAGGCTATCATCCCAGTCAGCGAGTACCCAGACAGTCCTGACCCTTTTATAAGAAATTATGAGGATTAGGATTGTATGGTGGAATGGTGAGCCAACTCCTCGGTCGTTTCTTTTTTTCCCTTCTTCTCGAAACCTTTTTTTTTTTTTTTGCTTCAGCCACGGTCCCTTGGACAAGTCCGCGGATTCATTGATGGGAACCGTCTCGGCTCGCGGCACGTCTTGTATCGTTTCGCCCTTAGAGGGCAGCAGGGGCACTATTGGCTAAAAAGTGTCGAGAAATTTGATTCTCGCTAATGTCACTGGCAAGTCTTAAATTTTGGCGTAGTAAATTTGCCTGAGGCTTAAGTGTTATTTTAGGCTATAAATAAGTTTTTTGTTATGGGGAGCAGATTAAGTTGGAAAGAGAGAAAGAAAGAGAGCGATCAATAGAAACATTTCCTTCGCTTATTGCTTGCTGGTGGGCGGGGGCTAGGCAGGAAACGGAAGATAACCATAGGCTGCTTAGGCGAAAGGCAAGGAAAATAGTATTGTTGTATTGACTAGCGTGTCGCTGCTGCGGTTTTTCAACTTGGCGTGACTTGGCATGTGGTTGGCTGGGCATGTTCCCCCTCTTGTCTTTTGGCTGAGGTCATTTCTATGCAAAGCAGGTACCGTCCCAATTGTTCATCTTCTCTGTACGCTGCTGTCGTGCTGCGAAGATCGCCCTCGGGGAAATTGCAGCTTGATTTATCACCTCTAGTAATTACGGGGACTGGATGCTATGGTATGAATTCTCTCCTTCTCTCTCCCTTTCCCCCCACAGCCACAGCGCCACCGCCCAAGACCAGAAAGCCAAAGCGCTAAAGAGAAGAGCGAACCTCGCAATAAGCGAAGCAGGAAGCACAAGTTGGTTCTGTTTGACTTGACTTGGCACGTCTTGCATGGCAAGTCCCCGCATTAATAATGCAATTTCCCTGGCTGTCTCTACATATATACCCTCAACTACAAGCAGTTGTAGAGAGAAGCGTGTGGCTGTTCGCTTTCCCCCACCCCGTCCAATGCCGGATAGCATTCCAGGGCAAGGTTGGCTAAGCTTCCAACAGCCATCTTAAACTTTAGCCACTGTTTCATTAGTACAGGTTTTACCTTTTAAAGTGGCCAATGCGTGCTCGAGGGGGATGCAGCTTGCGAAAACTAGGTTCATAAAACCTTTGCGGTTACGTGGGGTTCCAACCCCCTATTTAAAACGTCATGGAAATCAGGATTAATTTCATGTTAATTTCAAGTTCGGGCAACAGTTCCTATGCATTCCTAATTCAATCAAATTTATAGTGCCCCAAAGAACTTTACTTTGTTTAATTAATTATGTATTTTTTGCTAGTTTGCCTTTCACGTTTTAAGAGAATTCCCACAGCTGTGCCCTGCTTTTCGCACTTTCGTTTAGGTAAAAAGTTGGCGTCAAAAGTCAGTGCTAGTTGGATTGGACCCTCGGCGGGATATATCCCTTTTGCGTCTGAAAGGGTTTTGCCTTCGAATATATTTTCATTTTTGTTTATTTTTCTGGTGGCAGTTCCCTGCCTACGTTCCTCCAAAAAAAAAAGTTGCTTATATAATACGCATATGCAACCCTCGTCCTATGCATAGTAATAGCATTGGGGGATATATACGGGAAGGAGTTTTTGGTGCAAGGGGGCTGCAAAACTTCTCTTTCGTGGAGCAGGCAAAGCAACATCTTCCCATGCTCCGCTGGGGAAAAAAATTACCCTCTTCTTTAAGAAAAAAAATGTAGAAAAAAGGGTAACAGGCGGTGCACCTTTTCGTCTGGCAAGCCAACTTTTTGAATCCCCAAAACTTGTTTTTTTTTGCGTTATGGAAGAGTATTCATCTCCCAACTCGCCACTTCGGGGGCTCTGAAAGAATGAGGTATAATAAAGTAAAACCGGCAGAAGTCTGCGAAAGACGAAAGAATCGCCAAAAGAATGCGATTTGCTATACGCTGTCGCTGTATCATCTACAAGAAGAAAGATATTTGTAAGGAAAACCAGATGGGGAGTCTATTTCAACTCACGTGATGGGTACAGTACATCTTCCAGTAGTACCACTATAAAATTTCATTGTTGACGTCGTCGGACCCAGGCAGCTACAATTGCACTTGCTTACCCACTCTTGCCTCCCTAAATAACTGGGCGAAATACCTAAAGCTTTTACCGCTCTTACGTTGGCCTTTTAAGTACTTCATTGTGGAACTAAAATTAGATTCAGAACTCATTTCTATTTGGAAGAGGAGTTATTGTTATTACAACACTTGCTATAAGGAAGATGTTTAGGTTGATTTTCAGGTTACTTTAAACAAGTTTATTTAGTTAGCATTGTACAACCAAGCTGGGCACGAGTTTAGGAATAAGTTTTTTGTAGTGTAATTGTACTCCTGCGTGTGTAAGTTTGTGACTCCCAAGTCGGCTTTATGGCTGGCAGAATTCCCGATTATCCAGAAAGCAGACTTGTTTAGGAAACGAGTCACTTCCTTTCCCTTGTCCTGCCCTTCCAGCTATCTTTGGGCGCCTTCATTTCATGTCCTTCCACCTGAACAATGGCAAAATTATTAGTTAATAGCTCTGTGTGCTCTGCGTGACACCTCAGACGAATAAATTAAGGATACAAGAAATGTATAGAAGTGCCAAGGCATGTCTAAGCGGAAAATCAAATTGTATTCCGAAAATATATACAGATCATAACGACAATAAAAACGCAACCAATGTGATAGTTTCTTTCCATGCGATCAAGCTCAGCAGGGAAACTACTGTTTTCTCTTTTACTCTCATTACTTTGCTTAGCTGGATAATAAAAAACGTGAATCGATATTAGCACATAATAACCCCACAAGGCTCCCGGATCGGATTGGATTGGACGCGTGCCGAGTCCAAACCGGGTCAGTTTCGGATTATAGCATCATAGAAGGTGACTTTGACACGTGTTGGATTTTGATTCTTAATACTGCGTAGCTGGGTCAAGGTAATATAGCATAAAAGAAAGTAATGGCAACAATAAAACAAAAATCATAGAGTGCAGTAAGACAACCCCAGAGTAACGCTTTAAAGTCAGGGCCACCATTACACTCTTTCACCTTTCCATTCGGTTGTGCCTCCTTTGGCACATAGCTCTTTTGAGTGTACTACACCGTAACAGTTTTATAGTATCTAGTACCTATTACCCCAAACAAACAGTTGTAAACCTAACAATGTAAACAATTCCAAACGGAGAATTTAGAGACAGTGTACTAATAAAACTCTTACAAATTACAAATGTAGTTCAAATGTAGACTTTTAAAAGGTGTTACACTTAGAAGTGTGTATCGAGGAATTATTTAGGGTTATTGTCGAATCACGAAGTGTTTACAGTGTACTCACAGTCCCTTTCTTTGATGAAAAATAGATAAGAGAGAGGATAATTGAATATTTGAAACTGCTTTTTTAGTTTCAGGTAGCCTACGTGTGAATAGTCAAGAAGTCAATTTGCATGGCTTGTCTATTGCGCACCAGTTTTCCTGTTTCATCCTTCTTTTCCTTTTACTCCCCCAATAAAATAAAAAAAAACGGTAAGCGGGGAGGGATGGTAGGAATAAGCAAGATGGTGCTCATTTTGCGTCTTATTCGCCCCCAAAGTTTGCTAGGGTAAGGTGAGGGTTTGGTAGGAACGCGAAACAGCAAAAGTATCAGTCGCAGCAGCACAGGAGTTGAGTTTCCATTTCGCTCCACGTCCCTGGTGGCTGACTTTACGATGACATGAGACCAATTTCTTGCCAAGTTTTATCGTGGCCCCGACAATTGCACACAGCCCAAAAGATCCAGCCCTAGCCCTCTTTTCTTTTTCTCGTTTTGCCTCCGTAAACTTTCGTGAGACTTGCACAAACCCTCCTCCCACTCTGCTACCCCCAGTATTACCAGAATAAGAGTATATAGTACAGCGTAGCACGGGACACAAGCCTTTTTAGCTTTTGATTTAACTTTATGGACGTTAAAGGTGTTCTCGTTGCTCTCGGGCAACTTTTTGTCTTCTCTTGCCAGCATCTCTCATCTCCCTTATTCTGTCTGTGTGCTGAAAGATAATGGGTCCCTGAAGGTGGACCAAAAACTTGATGAAGCTCCGGCTTCCCGAAACCGAGTCACATATTTGAACTTTTTTTTTTGTGGGGCTTAAAATATAGGATTTAATTTTGGTCGAGATTATTTCGCTTATTTTCTTAACTTTTGAGTAAACATGTTGTCGTAAAAAAGACCTTTAAAGAAGAAAAAAGAAAAGTAGGAGGAAAGCCAGCATGACTAGAAAAGTTGCACATCTAGCGCGCGGAAAAGCATTTTGCTTGGGAGGAAATGAGATGGCTTCGGGATTTACTCTTAAAGCTTCTATCATTGTATGTTTTTCCTTCCCGGCTTTTCCCTGGCCACGAAAACTGGCTGCTTTTTGGTGGTCGGTATGGTTTTAGGTACATATCTCTATAAAAAGGAGCTTTTCTTTTTGGGGGGAGGTGGGGGGGGGGGGGACCGCAGCAATACAGAAGGCTTTTATTCCCAATTTCGTCCGCGGAATATAACATGTCCCCATTCGCTTGGACACTTAATCGTCCACAATCTCCCTTCACACAAACTTTTCCCTGGGAAAAAGCCGTTTCCTAACGCGTCTTTACTTTTCCATTTTTGGGAGAGAGAGAGAACAGATATTGCCATGCAGATTGCCCAGAAAGCTAGTAATTTTCGCTTTTCGGTTGGGCACGATGGTAGAAGAAGGTATTATTTCCCTTTTTCTTTGTTTTTCTTTTTGGTTCATCTCCCAACACCGGCTGGACTATTTCTGTGGGACTGTGCGACAAGAGAGATTGGCAAAGGGGTTATATAGCCGTAGCGGTATGTGAGAAGTACTACTTGATGGCCGGGAACTGATGTGCTATTTCAAGTGCATAAAAGTTGGGGTAATAGGACACTTAATTCAAAGGTTGTTCCTTTTGCTTTTTCCCTCTCCCCACACACTTTTCCGCGAACGCAAGCCCCCCAAAATACAGGGGCAACCCCAAGAAAATCCGGTTGGGCTTCCCTTTTGCACATTATAACAACTACAGTCATTTTAACGTGCCATAAACCTTTTATTGGTGTCCCATGACGAGTGGACCACCTTACCAGTGTAAAGCGATTCGGGAGATTTTACCGATGGAACCACAAGTTGCATTCTTAACCACCCATACATCTAAGCTCCCAACGATTTGCTTCTGTTAATATCCGCCAGGGGTTAATTTCGGGGCTAATGAGCTCATTCAAGCAAGTTATGCCAACGGCGGCCCTTAATTTCTTTTGACATTTTTCTTGAGGGGGAAGAAATTGGGAACCATGTGACAAGTCTCACGTTGCTTAGAGATTATAAGTCAGCTTATGGGTCGGATAATACCCAAGTTTGAGTGCAGAAACATTATTAGTTAGGCCTGTTCGCTCCCTCCTCCCTTCGTTCCTTTTACTTTGGCTATTCGCTCTAATACTTTGACAGGGGGAAAATGTAACCATTCTAACGCAGATGGATAACTTTACTCTTGCATTAAAAGGAGATTCGCTCTCGCTCGTACTACCCATAAACAGTCGCTGGGAAGCGAGTGAACATCATTTTTTAGCACTCGACTTTACAACGTGTTCAGTTGACCCGTAAAGTTGCGGTGTTTGTGAGTTTATTGTCGGATCATGGTTTCTTAAAGTTCATTGTTGGATCATAGTTCGCTTTGACCAAGTGAAAAGTGTTGGAATACTTCACGGTTTTAGACCAGGTCCTTGATTAAGCTTTGGCTTAGTGGGTTTTGCGTGATGACAGTGTCAGAGCTCAAGTGTTGAGATGGTTATTTATCGCGTCCATCTTAACCAAGGCAGTATGGGAGTGTGTTAAAAGTTTCTCAGAAAGAATAGTAAGACGCTATACAATCTCCCCCCGCCTGTCCGTGTTTGGTCTTTTGCCTTGCAGCTCGGGCAATTTGGGATCATTAAACCAAGTTTACATTCGAGATTTAGCGTGGTATTTTTCACATTGGGGCGGGAGCAGTGGCGAATGTAAGTACATGCAGAAATGAGTTACGGGGAGATTATTATTGCTTTACATCTAACGAGACGTTTCACTGCCACCGTGAACGATTAATTCACCCAGGACTGGCCGGGGCACAATTTTGAGCTAGATAGATTCCTGGATTCTTCCAGACGGCGCGGGTTTGGAAGTGGAAGCGACGCAAAAAAAGTGATAGTGGCTGGTTTCGTCGACTGAGCTTCAGAAACAGAACAAAAAAGAGAGAGACGCCATAGGGGTTATTATATTGAACGCGTCATAATGCATGATAATTCATCGCTGCACAAGTTTTTACCACCCAATTTTTTCCCCCCAAAAGCTCATCAGAGAGGGCAAAAATTTAAGCAGCTCTTTGTTCGGGAGACATTGGGAAGCTGACGGATAAAAAAAAATGCATTAGTAGATGCATGTTGATGCATTTTTTCCCCACATCCTGACAGGGACGGTGCTATGACGTCATCCCTGCTCCCCTCCCCCTGCCCTACGCTGCCTTCCCCATTGGCTCCCTGCTGTCCATAATGGCTTCCATGATGGCCACCACTGGTGGGGCGGAGCTATACAAGTCAAAGAACGTAAACTCGGAACTTTTGCAAACGGTTTAGGTTTCAGGGGACGGAATTGTTAACTCGACGTTTTCTTTGATATGTACCCTTTTTTTGTTCTTAGGCTTGCGAGAAAGACTATAGCGAAGAACGAGATACAGCCCTGGCGTAGGATATTGCCCTAAATTAAAGACAGAGAAGAGGGGAAAGAGAACAAAAAGTCCGGTCTTCAGCATTCTTCTCCGTTCGAATACTTTTCAAAGTTTTTCGCCTACATTGTCTTTATATATACGGGGCCCGACCATTTGCTGACGTTATTAGACTCCGGGGATCCTCGGAAGAAAACCTTGCTAGAAAGTTTGAGCCAGTTTCCCTTCCTTTTATAGCAGCAGGGCCCTCCTGAAAGTTTAATTGTATGAAAGGCTGCAATGCAGATCATTTCTGTGGAGGCTCTGTGGCATTCGCAGCACCGAAACTAAGCACACACTAATTGCGTTTTCTTCGCTTACTGAAACGTGGGGAAAATTGGGACTGACGCTTTTTCAGGCATCCGTGACCCCGTTGCGTGGTAATAAAAGAAAAAAGAGCCAGGAAACTGTGTTGTTGCGAATGAGAAAGTTTCCATCACCCAAGGTTCCCCAATCCAATGCTCTTTCTGGGCCCTGGGACCATAAAATTGACTAAGTGGATCAATACCCTTCTGTAAAACCAATTTTCAGCTCAAATAACTCAAAGATTTTCGCTACCCCGCCCCTTTCTCTTTTTTTTTAAATACTTAAAAACTTGACAGGCTTCTTTGAAATACGCTCAGAAAGATATTCAGGTTCCGGACCTTTATATTTCCAAATTAAGAAAATAAAATCGGCTTTTCCTTCCGAAACTAACGTTAGAAACCATTCGAAACGTCGTTAAAGGAGGGCTCAGCATGGGGCATATTTTGAAAGGGCTAATCAAGGAGTTTGTTAAGAAGTAGTAGCTAAGTGAAGAACTAATTTGTTTCCGCTAGTAAAGCAAGAAGCAACATTTTGCCACTAGTGGGTGAGAATAAACCATCTGGTGAATCTTGGTACAAATGAAGCAATAAATACACGAAATAGCCACCAACAATTCAGAAGAGTAGGAAATGCTACGAAGCTATTTGAGGCCGAGTGACTTTGACTGGTTTGGAGCAGAATTTGGTTTGAATTGTGGGCAATTTTGGGTTCCTTTCATAAGCTTGAAAAGGGGTTGGGTTTTAAACTTATAAGTTGCCTTTATACGGGACGTCATGCAGGTTGTGATCTCTTAAAAACAAAGTTATGGCGGGCGTCTTGGTTCATAAGTTATCGTGCTGTTGGATGGCACACGGAGTTAAGATATTGTGGGCAGCCTTTTAACGAGCGATCTGACGAGATACTAACAATCTTGAAATGCCTCGCGATGTTCAAAACTTAAGCAAAGCCCAGCAGCAGGCGATTGTCGCGCTGTTTGGACTGTTTTCTGACACCTAACGGACCTTTGATGAGTACTTAGGACGGCTTTTATGGCACATTTGCTACCATCGAATTACAAATGTTATTGGAGCGCCAGCCGCGTTTCCAGCGTGGCTTTTTCGCAACCAAAGCCCCTCCTGGTGATGTATTCCCATAAGCACCATCCCGTCCCTCTTCAATAAACCAAGTTATTTTACCTGGATCTTTTACTCGCTAATTTGTCGCCAAGTTAGGGCTCTTTTAAAACCTTAAACAAAAAGCTTAAGGTGCTTCTAGTGGCGTTACAAGTGTAACGTTTACGGATCCTGTCAGAAGAGCTACGGGATCCGCTACGTAGTCAACATATCCGTCAAGGATGGCGGCTGTGTAGCCCTTCGCCTTCCCCCTCCCCTTAGTTCTCCCCGCCAAACCGGTCTTCCCCCTTTCTTTCGTTGTTGGGGTTCGTCCACTTACGGCCCTCGCTTCTGCTCATGCTCTGTCTCGGGCCGCCATTTCAGTTTGTCCCCCGACCATTGATCTTGGTTGGTATAAAATTGTAAGAGCCGAGTTGTGTCCAACCAAAACCCATTTCCCGCGAACCCGCTTTTTAACTCACCTCCCTCCCACCCTCCATCTTTCCCCCTCTCGATCCTTTGGTGGCGTCGCCCAGGCCGGGGCTTAAAAATAAAAAGACGCCCAGGTAACAAGCACAGGTAGGCCTTCTGAAAGGTTTCTCATGCCCGATTATCTTGAATATTATTATTTAAATAACTCGGGAAAAAATACTTGACCCGCCTTTATTAAGTTATAGTTATTTTTGTACCAATCGTAAATGTGGTACTTCCTGTTGGTTGACTTTAAAAAACCGTTATTTCATCATATTTCTGGATAGATGTTACCTCTTAAGTAACCAGAAATGTTAGCCAAATGCGTTTTCCCCCGTTTCCTTCCAACAATCGCGTCACGTCACTAGGAAACAGCCCCCACATGCTCCTATAATTAGCTCGCAGGACTAACCGTCAAAACGGTTGTCGGGAAATTCAAGGAAGAAAAAGAGAAACTTGGGACACGTAATTGAACCGTTTTATAAACTGCAGACTAGCTTTGGTCAATTCGCGAACTTGCACTTGATCACGGCTTTATGGCACCACTACACCCTCTTCACACGGTTTTTTGCAGGTCGTTAAACGGTGATGGAAGGGCCCGGTAATAAACATCCGCGAATTTGTGGGGGGCAACGCGGATCCCGATGGTCCGTACGCAAATATATGTACGGCAGGGATGGTTTTCAACTGCCCAACTGACGAATCTGCAAAAGTTTGACTCCCCCGAAACGCTTTGCAACGCAGTTTTCGTGACCCTTTTTTATTTTCGGAACTGCCAACCCCTTTTTACAAGCTGTAATAGGTTGCCGGCTGCCTTGCCAATACCCAACGCGGTTTTCGCTGAATTGTAAAACGCAAAGGTTGTGTGCCATCTCGGAACACCTTTCGTCCCTTTCCGGACAATCCTCTACTGTTATTTAAGGAAAATAAAATTAGAAGAAAAAAAAGGTGGACAGTTTTTACAACTCTCGGGGACTAGTTTCTTTTCCTCGGCCAAAACCCGATAATCGCAAACTCGGGGGCAGCAGCAGACTCCAGGAGTGCAAGTGCTGCAAAAAGCGGAAAAGAAAAGATGTTAGGTAGTAGGTATAGCTATATATTCCCCCTTTTAAGTCGTGTTCTAGATCCACGAATTCTGGGACCGTTTGCAGTCTATTGTTATGAGCCAAGATTTTATGGCAGTTTTTTTTTGGTGTTCCGTTCCCGGTACTGGCGAAAGGGATCGCGGGCGACAGCTTGAAAAGCGTAGCCAACTTGCTCTTTTTTTTGCACTAGGGGTTTTTGCTTTTAGTAGTCAAAAGAGGCTGAACTATAGGGGGGCTGGGGCCATGACAGGCAGCTAGAGGTGCTCGGGAAAGGTGCAGCAGTTGTGCAAGATTGTAAAACAGTCCAGAAGTGTCAGCAAGACTGCAGTAAAAATGGCCAATTTTCCTTCTTTTCCAAGGGGGAGAGGCTCTTTGCATTGGTTTTCCATTTTCTTAAAGGTTTGACCCAGTACCAGAAAGTGCGAAGAAATGGCCCCAAGAATGGCCGGGTCTTTCTCTCCGATATGTATCCCATGCTTTAGTTTGTCCCGAGGAGTAATCAGCTATCCAGACATAATGGGGCGCAGCGGCTTTGGCAGCGACGGCAAAACTCTCATCAAAGTTTCGCTCCCGAAGTCCTCAATGGGGGCGATGGAGCAAAAACTTGTCCGTTGCTTTGCATATCTTTGGAATAGGACTGCTTTGGCTGGCCCCCGTCTTCCGAACTGATAAAAAGTTGAGATCTTCGAAGCCTTGAGTAGTAGAAACTTTTCATTCATTACATTCATTGCATTCATTAGAGGGGCTAAACGAGATTGGCTAGATTCCGCTAGGCAATGTATTTTATTCTATTTGGCGTTCATTTATAGATTCCCGAGAGTTTTATTGGAGACGCTGGTTTGCTTTGCCCCAGCTGGGAAAAGTACGTATAGTTTTTTCTTTTTTCTTCGGGGTAAAAGTTTTACCTGCAGCAGAGCCATTCTGGCAAAAGTGTTCCCGCAGTCTCTTTTACGACAGTTGCAGCCGTGGCAAAAAAAGCAAGATGGTCCATTCAGCGAATTGGGCAGCAATACTTTGAGGGTCCCAAAAACCCCTTTCTGTTCTTTCTCCCCGGGGTAACTCTCTTGTCTGACTGTTTTTTATGTGCGTGTTTCATTCTTTGGCCGTTGCTAAAACGTCAAATGAAAGCAAGAGGAGTAAAAGAAACAAGGAACTGATAGGTCGTCGAAAAAAAGGGTTGAAAACTGTTAATGGAACCGCAATCGAGTTCGCCTCCAGGTAAAGGAGCCTTCAATGTATTGGTGTCACATTGCATTTCGTATTCTGTTCGCTAAGATTCCTTAAGACGCTTTTCGGGCCCTCGTCTCAACGTGACTCACTAAGAAAATCTTTTTCGGGCACGTTTTTTTCCGTTTTGTTTCTTTTCAGGCACTTGATGCCGGAATTCGAATCACGTAACCCGTAATGGGCTCAACGTCTTGAACCTCCCCCCCAAAAAATCTTTTTTTCGCCCCGCTTTCATAAGGGATTATTTGGCCCAGATTTTTATGTGAAAATCCCCGAAGAAAAAGAGGTTGCCAGAGTACCAGTTTGCTTTTTGTAAGTCCGTAGCGGAAATTTGGGCGGCGAGCTTTAATTTCCGCCTGCATTCTCCAGGGAGCGAAGATTTTTACGTTCGTGGGGCGTTTTTGGAGGAAAAAGCTTCGCCGGGTAAACCGTTCTATTTTCCCCCCGCCTTTTCGGTTTGGTAGTAAGTTGCGACTTCTTAGCATTTCCAACGTCCTATTTGTGTTGGAATAAAGCAAGTTTACATAACGACCGTAGAAAAAAGAGTTTCGGGGGGTGAAAATGGCGCATAAGAAACTCGCCATTCTTCTTTCCGAAATCCCCAGTTTGCGGTGCTCTTTTGTTAACGTTGGTTTGCGGTTGTAGTTCTGGAAGGACGTTGATTACATGTTGGGCACAAAAGATGAGCTTTTTGCTGCAGGATTCCTGACTTGTGTAGGCAGGATTCTTCTAAACGCAAGTTAAAGAGAAATGACCAGCCATTTTTTGGGGATGCTGGTTTTGCTCGCATCTTGTCCAATTTCCGCTGCCGTCACCGTCAGATACACGCAGGAAAAGAAAGAGAATAGGAACGCAATTCCGCCGCAGGACTTAGTCAGGGTTCTGTGCCTAGCTCGCATGCAAAAGTATTTATCGCCTGTGCCAGCTTTTTAATGGAAAAGGTGACAAATGGCAAAGGAGGTTATGGGGCCTTGGGACTGGAAACATTTCTATGATGACCATATACAACAGCCCAATGTTAATTCGCTGCCGTTGCAACAGTTTAAGGGGCGAAGGAATGTTCTCATCAGTTTCTGTGCCCTAATATTTTTATTACTATTATTAGACTCAGATAGAAAGATAGAAAGCAAAAAAGGTGTTATCTTTGGATGCTCTTCATCGTCCTGCACAATGATTTCCAAAGAAAAATAAGAAGCTTGGGACGTGCATAATTCTTGGCGTTTTACTTTAGACGGTACAAGAAAGGAAAAGTCAGAAAGTTTATACCTTAGACAGGCGAAAAGACTTGTATTTTTGTGAGTATGTGTGGGTTCGGGCCCCCAGTTATCTCGTGTAAGCTCTCTCTCTCCTTTGGGTCCTATGGGACGCCTTGTTTTTCGCTTTTTGCAGCAGCAGAGGATGAAAGTTTAGTAATCGAGTTTTATGGAGCATTAAGGCGAGGATCAGTAGCAGCTTCCCCATCTGCTTCCCTTGTACGCCTTTTCCTTAGAGAATGAAATGGAAGCTAATATCTTGTATGGAAAACGTATACCCTTCTCCGTTTCTTTCGCAGCTTCTTCCTACCTTTTATAATTTCAGCTCAGGGGGTTACAGAAGCGATCGCGGCAAGACAAAAACCAAAGATATAGCTTCCTTACTTCACTGTTATTGCTTTTTGCGTCCAAATCCCAGAGTGGACTTTTCTTTCCAGACCAGTGTTGTCTAAAGCTCTCTCTAAAATCTTCTGTACTATACAGAATTGCTGGTATGATCCCTTTTTGCCCTATAAAGGCTTTTTTTATTTAGGAACTTCCAAACGGTTCAAACCCTAAATTTATAATCTAAGTAGAGAATTGGCGGGCGATTTAGTATATACTAGAAAATTGTAAAGATGAAAATATTAATATTGTAACAGGCCTGATAATTGGAAATATGTACCAAAGCATTTTAGTTTGTGTATTTGCTATGAAATTACACTGCATTCTTTTATTGGCGCTACTGGGAACAGTTAAGGAACAGAGAAAATCTCCCGAGACACATTCCTAGATCTGACTCGTAAATTTTACTTACCTTTTGCTCTGAAACCCCCACTTCCGAGTATGAAGATCTTGGGGGTTATACTTTTTCCGCTTACTTTTCGGGGTTCTGCCGTTATTTCAGTCCTCCTTCCTTTGCCAGGCCCAATAAGCTTGAAGGCAAGGCAACCGGGGGCGACTTAAATTATTCTGCTGCCTTGCAATAGTTATAAGTTGTCTTTCCCTAAGGCTGAGCAAAAGCCCGGCCGTTTTACTGGGTGATGTTGCATGCAAATCAGCTCTCCTAGTGTCGTTGTTTTTAATAAAAAAAATATGAAAGACGATCCAATTTAGTCCTGGGGCGTCATGAGACATACCAAAAAAAGAAAAGAAAGTTTCTCGAGTCTTTTTCTCCCCGTCCCGAACCCTATCTCCTTATTTTTTTCAGTGTTCAATTTCTTGCCTGGCAGTTATACTTTTACTTTTACGAGACTGCTGGGGACTGTATAGCCGGGGGATTTTCGTATCTTGGGCCCAACAGCAGGCGAAACAGCATTGCAAGCAAAAAGAAAAGGGAAAAAAAGACGAGGCGAATAAAAGGATTCCTGTGTGTTTGAGTTGCTCCTTTTATAAATTAGTTGTCAAGTGCTGCCACTGCGCACGCTATATATGACCCCTTGGCTGAAACAATATCGCTTTTGTTATTAAGAGCATAACCCTAATCTACTTACTTATGCATTAGAAGCCTGGTTTGCATGCCCTTTCCCTCACAGTATTACCTTTCTCGAGTGACGTAATGCGAACAATCGTTTAAAGAAGGGAGAGACTTGCACTGGACAAAGCGCAAAAAAATAATAATAATAAAATAAAGAAATAAAGCGTGTAAAAGGTCTTTCCTAATACATCACGTTCACTACCATTTGCCCCATGTCCTTATAAAAATTGACCGTCTGAACACCTTTGATCTCTACTTGACAGGTATATGGAGGAACAACCCCTCTCCCAACACCTTTTTATGAATGATCAGGGGGGGATAGGGAGAAATCGTCTTGCGTATACTATATATTCACGCCTTTTTGTCGTGGGACAAAGACCCTTCCTTGACACCCTCCCTCCTCATTTTCTTGTTTTTTACCCCTTTTTTACCTTTTAGCCCCCTAGGAAACTATACTAGTTAGGGCAGGAACCGCAAGCAAAGTTGAGAAGACTGGAAGAACTCGGTCTTTCTGTTTTTTCTTTGCCGTCCTTTTGCCGTTTTTTTATTGCCGCGTAATTCCTATGCAGTTTCTCTACCTTCTGTGAAAGAAATGCGATGTAGTTTTTTGTCCTAGTCCGGGAGTTGTGAGCCAAAAAAAAATCGAAGGATAAGAGGCAGGCCTCCTCATGTTGTTTGATTCCCGAAAGGCTTGTTGGAATGTGCTCGAAGGGACGCCGAGCATGCGAAGGGAAAAGCGCAACGGAGATTTCCTGTCGGGCGGCTGCCAGCTTGTCTATGGCCGTCCGGGCCTTGCCATTGGGTCCCGGCGTGCGTGAAAAAGCAAAAAAAAATGACGAGCGCCCAATACGCGAGTTGGAATGGCGGATATGCGTGCGCTCCAGCTATGCGTTTTCCTACGTAAAAAAACGAACCACGTATGAACATATTTTTATCCTCATCTAATGTCCCCCAACTGAGTAGGAACAATTTTCCGACGAATTTTGGGTCCAGAGCAGACTCCTAAAAAAATAGAAAGGTTTTGGGAGAGAATCCACCCCCAGAATAGTTGGGAGAAAACGAAGTGAACGAGTTCAGATGTTTCGGCAACTTGGCAACACATGTCAAGCGCCTTTATATTTGGCTGATAATACATTTGGCTTGATGGACACATGATCTACTTGCTGGAATAGCTTTTAGTAACCTCTTCAAACATGGTTGGTCTGAATCTTAGAAGCCCATATCGACTGAGAAGAGAAAATGTGTGATTTACTAGTTGGCGAAAGTGCTGAACTAGCTAAACTAGGTGAAGAGGATGCGTTGACGTGGGAAGCTTCTTGAAATACCATCAGAGAGCGTTTAATGCCATATGTTTGGGGCTTTTTGCAGAAAGGCGTCGAATTCGTTGGGGAATGGGTGGGAGCGTAATCTGTTCCCAACAACTTGCCATACGTCGGCGAAAAGGCTTAAAGGCCCACTTTCTGTTGTATAACAGAGAGCTTACCAGAAACTGGTCGTTCGGTGGAGGGGGGGGGAGAGGCATTTTGTCTGTCTTGAGTTTGTTGCAAGCCAACTTGGCATAAAACTTCCCAACTGAACAGCCCCCCCCCCCCCCCTTTGGACAGACGGCGAAAAAAATGTACAGCCTGGATTTTCAGGGGGTGTGGAAAAGCCTGGCCTGGGCTGAGTTGTAACAGCGTCCTGAATTTTTGGCTGTAGGCCTAAGAATGTTCCAAAATGCAGTCCTGTACGCTTTGCAGCTTCAAGAGCTAAATTTAGGGGGTGTTGGGGGGCTCGAAATGCTCCCACATTCCTCGGCAGTGATACTGAAAGACTTGTGTCTCTAGTTTATCGCTCTGCATTCGTTCCAGCAGAAGATCCCAGCTTGAATTATGAGTACTACCGAGATTGACGTATGCATAAACACATGCGATTATACTTCATCTGCGGGATACCGTTGAGCTTTCAGCGTTTCGAAAAACAACTTGAAAAGTGTGTGTGCAACCGTAATGGAAATGCATATAAGTTATCCCAGAACGTTCACTTGAATTGAGCGCAAAAGCGTGGGTATTGAAACATGACGAATTGGGCTAGCTCGCTTTATATCGCCAGTCGTGCGAAGTTTGGAGTTATATGACCAGGTCTTACACAACTCGAGACAAACGACGGCCAGTTTAATTTTCAGGAGCTTGTCCTTATCCGTGTCTTTGTTGAAAAGCCAGTGGCTTTTCAAATCGGGTTATGAGGTTAGGGCTCCTTGTCTTTGGTGAGACGCGTAATTCATGTCTTGTTTGCCCCTTTATGTGTGTTTCATGGCCCATTTTGCTAAATTCTCTGAAGTCAATATGGTGAAAAAGGGTTCTCGACTTGGGGATAGCCGCCGCGGTTTGAAAAACGTGTCCTTTTCTTTTTTCCCAGGCTTGTAAAGGAGATTGTTACGAGTAAGACTTGATTAGCTTCTAAAAACCTTGTTCTAAGTGAAACAAAAAACGCAACGTCAGCGGTTGTACGTGGAACACCTTTAATTATAGGTGTCTTATCTGGGTCTGGATGGAGATTTTTCGCGAAAGCCCTTTTGGGTCCCCTGGAAAGAGTAAAAGTCAAGCGAACCCCTTCTCAGTGCATATAACACGTCTTATATAGCTTTAGTTGCAGATCGCTTTTTAAGGTAACATAAAGTCACCGCCTTCCGTACCAAACATGACATAAAAAGCTACTATAGGAGCTCAAAACCAAAAGGGGGAATGTGTCATTAAAGCGTACCTTTAATGTTTTTTTTCTTGCTAACCAACCCACATTCTTGTTCTATTCCATTTTCTTTTACTTTTTGCACTACACTTTTCTGTGTGTCAAGTTGCCCTTCAAATAATATGCCGCGAAATTTCCTTCCGTAACAATCAAAACTTTTATTCCCGTTTTAGTTTTGGCATGTTTGTATGAGCTCGCCTAACATAGACCATAAAAAGCAGCTTATAAAACTCCCGAGTTGCATGCGTACTCTACTGCTTTAACGAGATTCGCTGATGGTTATGGAAAAGTCAACCCTGACCTGAATCGCCCAAATCATGCTGCAGTGAGTTGGAACAAAATCTCAATCGTGACTTTAGTTTTATTTCCGCAAGTTTCCTGGTTACATACATATTTTATTCATTATTGCTCAGCTCCCCAAATCAATACCAAGGCTTCCAAACACTCCCTCTGCTCGCCCAGTCCATGTTGGAAAAAGAGGCACGTCTCGTGGATTGGTTACTTGGGTGCTCAGCGGAATGACTCAACCTCCAATTGTTGAGCCTACAAAGCCATTAGGAGGCTCTCTTGCTTGAGCCTCTTTGCCGCTGTACCTCCCCCAATCCCCCCGTTGCGGTGCGTGGATGGCAACAGTGAATCTTCCAGCCTAAAGAAGGGGGAAACGTTCGAAAAACGGAGAGCCCTCTAGGGTTATGAAAAGGGGATTAAACATAGCGGCAAAAAAAAGAAAAGGGGGAAAAAAGTTACATCTATCTAACACTGATGTGTGCGTTAGTTTTCCCCCGATCCTTGGTTGCTAGGCTCGCCTTTTCAGGAGGATTTAACGTAACGCGGTACTGTTATTATGCCTCAGTTGCCCTTTTTGCTGTTGACACACCTAACGCGCATTCCGTTCCTCGTCACCATAACACGCAAAATCCTTTCGTCTCCTTCATCACCTAAAAAAATATTGAGATACAATTACCTTTGAAAAAAGGAAACCCCAGGGAACAGCCCATTAAGGTGGGCCTCGAAAAACTGAAGAAAACACGAAAACTCTGAAAAAACACATTATCGCCAGACTTGCTTTGCCTGCTGTCTTCTTATTATGGGCCCCGCAAAGAATGCAATTTAGAAACTTTCCCAACGCATGCCCCCACAAAAAGAGGCATGGCCTTGCGGAAAGTTGAACAAATAAAATACCCGCATGTAGCACTACCAATCTTAACAAAAAAAATGAAAACCTGTACCGCCTGTTAATTCTACTTTTTGATTTAGTTTTTGCTGATGCTGAATGCAACGCCTAGTAAAGCGCCCCATGATTAAGTTTCCTATCTCGATTATAATGTTGTCTTTTTTTTAATTTCTTCTTTGGAGCTGCCTGCTTTTTTACCTCCCGATGTTTGCTGGCGTGGTTTGGAAAACTTTTTAAGTGGGACTTACTGAAGCTGGAATGAAGCAATTCAGCGGTGTGCTTACGACGACGACGATCCATTCTCGGCCCGCAGTGCTTGAACACATATCACACCGACCAGAGAAAACGCAGGAAAAAAGAAAAGATCCCCCAACGACGCCGTGTTGCCTCCTGTTACGTATACTGAAGGTATACCGGAATGTATATGCTCAGGATACATTCAGTATACGTCCAGGGGGTTCTACATCCGATCTTCGTCCACAAAATCGTCCCTTGGTGATCTTTGCTGTAAAGGTGTTGTAATTTGGTTTTGGCACGCAGTAAAAAACTTTTTTTTAAATGTTGCATGGTCTTCCTTCATATGGTCGTTTTTTCCCCCAAGCAAGTCTGAAGCAAGGAGTCTTTCTAAAGTTTACCTCACAAGAGAGACAGTCCGACTCACCCGGATCAAACTTAAAACTTGGGGTTCACCGTACGCATACGAGGAAAGCTCACGGCAGTGTACACGAAAACGAGCGTTGCAAGCAGATTTTTGACAAGCGAGCGGGGGGGGGGGACGTAAGACGGTCAATACTCACACGTGTTGTCAGTCAAACTTGTCACCCCCAACTGAAGCTCCTGTGCCCATAGAGCACCCACTTTTAACAGAGAGACAAGTGCAGAAAGAGACGGTGGTATAAAATGCTGCTGGTAACTAGAAGCTCCTCTGCTATCCATACTGGCCCATACGGCAGCATGGACCCCCGAGAGTAGCTATTAAAAAAAACTGTTTCCAATGGACAGCCAGCTTACCGAAACCCCCCTTTTTTTACGCATCCACCCCCTGGCCTCTCACCCTAAGAAACACATAAAAAACAAAACCAGAAATCCCAAGCCGCCACCTCAAGAAATTATTCCGGAAAAACCATAATTTTTTTCCTATACTTGTCTATAGGATTACACCTCGATCCCTTTTTTTCATTCTTGGGTCATATAGTTTCCATTTCCCCCAATATCCTTTTGGGTTGGTCCTCGACGAATCTGGAGGGTACCGTGGTTGCTGGCTGTGGTCACTCAGGTTGACCCCAGCTGGAACCTCAAATCGTACTCATCTACAAGGAGGGAAAAAAAGATACAAGATATGAAAACGGATGCTAAGCTTTCAGGCGGTTTTTTATTTTTTGTTTTTATTATTATTAATATTTTCTTTCTGAAGTAGAATTTAAGTCTCGGTATACCAAATCTCAATGTTGTATTTAGTAAAATCCCAACAGCTCATTTTCCAACACAGGCATAATTTGAAACCGCTTTATGAATTGCGTGACGTTATTATAGAATGAATGTCACGCCTCGGTCGTATCGTATCAAGCCAACACATTCGACAATAGTTAATTCGGTTAATGGTAACACGCATGGCACGTTTCTTATCTCTACCTCTTACCCTTACCTGACTAGAGGCGCTAACTTCTTTCCTCGCATTGTCTTTATTTAGACACAGAGAAAAAGTTACTGGCTTAGGTAGTCCGTGTAGTTAATTGAGATTAGCCAAGAAAATGCCACTTGGCTCCTACTTTTTCCTCCTTAGCACCTTTTCGTGATTTATCTGCATCATTTTAAGCCCTCTTCTTTTTTTCTTTTCTTTTTTTTTAAACCTTAAGTTCCAGGCAGACCGTTTATCATACAAGTGTGTTGGCGTGGGCATGCGACGTAGCCATATCCAAGACCCCTTTCTCCCTTGACCTGACTATCTTTAGCGAGGACGCCGAACTTCGTGGCAAGGACGCATTTGTCCACGTTTTCTGCCTTGGACCAAGGTCTCAAGTTCAGCGTATCATTCCTTGTTTCACACTTGGCAAGGCTGCTTTTTGCGTATTGGCCACAATGGGTCCCTTTTTTGGGCCAATTATGCTCCGTAATGAAGTCACGCCGTACGACTATACACATGACTGTGCCAGGTAGAACGCAGGGACAGACCCACGACATTGGACGTTGACCCAGATTTTGCCCGACTTCCAGGATACAATTACAAGCTGGCGGGCGGGCAAAAGAGTTATGGTTACCTTTAAAAAAGAAAAAGGGGGAAAATACCGTGCGGCGTAACGGGCTAATAACAGAGCAGGGTGTCCCTCCCCTGAGGATATTGGGTTCGCCGCGTTAATCAGGCGTTTGATTCTGTTTTTATTAGAGCACGACGCAAGTCAATTGGCGCCAATACGAAATGTGTAGCCGTGTTCAAGGCAATCCGGCATGAAAAGAAATCAATAATGACTTTGTCACACGCCAAACTGTTGTGCTAGCTATTCTACCGGAACGGGAATTTAAATAAAAAATACTTCCACTTAAAAAGCTATAAAATAAAATTGAACGATAAGGTAATAAATTAAGTTAGCACTGAAGGACATGCACGCGTTTGCCAGTAAATCACACTACAGTACATTGTCTACTTCCTGAATCCCCACGAGTTAGTTATACACGAAAAGATCTTTTGGGTAATGTGTGTGTAGAAATAGTTTTATGATATGCTTACGTTTTGTAGGAAGCACCGGACGAATAGGCCTAGCCATTTTTTTAACCCCGAAATAGAGGTCGAGGTATTGAAATTCTTGTCAGTCTTCCCAGTTACCTGCACTTGTGTTATCTGTTTGTGTGGTGCCTGTATGTGCCTTCTTTCTCTTGGGGGCTCTGTGGTGGGGCACACAGAGATGAGCGAAAACAGCATGCTCAAGTCACGGTACCTCTCTGTCGCTTTGAGTTCTTGGTCTCACGGATGCTTGGGGCTTGGAAACGTAAAGCGTCATGTGTGTGTTTTGTGCGAGCAACGGAACTCCCCAAGTCAGCCCGGAAAACAATGCCCGAAACCGAACGCGAACCGCCAAAACCCGAGCAGCTTTTCTTTCGCTGCCCTTTGCCTTCCCTAGCTGCTTCTCTTTTTCCGTCCGTGTCCCACCGAGCCTTCCCCAGTAGGCGGGACCGTGACCACGCTTTCGAAGGCCTTGCCGTGGACCAATCCTGGCGCTCGCTGTCCGTCCGCTTCAGCGCCCTAGGAACGAAAAACCGAGCCGAGTCCAACGGAAAATGTTTGCCCAAGCGCCTCTCGGGGGGTGTCGCCGGCCACATGTCAGCGTCCTTTACTCCAAACACACATTCTCTCATGTGTGTGTGTTGTTGGTGTCCCTTTTCTTCGCGCCCACAACCCAAGCACTTAACCTTTTACGCACACGCCTGTCATTCACTGTCTGTCCCGATTTTTCTCCCCCAAAAGGGCCCTTTGACCTGCCACCAAAAGAAAAGCCTGGTGACGCCACTATGAGTTGGATTATAAAAGGATGGTAAAGGCGTCATCACTGCGTCAGCTGAATTGAGACTGCGATACGGTAGAGCCGGTAACTTTTTTTTAGCAAAAGCTGCCGCAAGGGTGGGCGAAAGATCACGGAACAAAGAAGAGGGCCAGAGAGGAGTGGAAGAAAAAAGAGAGAGCCTCTCTGCTAGGTACTAGATACCAGTGGGGCAGGCTTCAAATCAATGCTCGATTATCTAGTACACGTTCCAAACCCTTAAAACACCGCTTGCCAAGTCCGGGCTCATTTATCCAGGAATTGTAACATGGGGTGGTCCCTGGACGAGCAACCGGACAAAAAAGGGGGACTGCAAAAAATTTCAGGAACTTTGCAAAAAATAAAGAAAAATATTTATGCACAAGTTGCATACCTTGAGGGTAAGGGAGCTCCATAAAACGTTAAGTGGTCATCAACCCAAGTTTATAACACTTCTCCAGAGGGAGCTATTTGGTCAAGGGTACGAAATGTTTTTGGGATTCGCCAACCACGGAACCGATCACCAGCAATAACACAAACGAGACGCTTTTTATCACCCTTAACGTTGTTTGGCGAGGGACCTTAAAGGTAGAGCGGAGCTGGTGAGCACGCCAAACAAGTTTTCGCAAGGTCTATCGGTGGCTTACTGCGGAAATGATGAGGAAATCTGCCTGTCTATGGATGGGAAACGGCGGAGAAAGCTATAAGAAAAAAAGGTTAGAGCGTCCTCGCCAATCCAGGCAACTCCCTGAAAGCCCTCATAATTTTCTTAACTCGTTATAACTTTTGCCCGCGCTAAAAGATGCTTCATTGTCCTCCTTCACTCCTATTATGTACACCCGGCCGTAAAGAAGAGAAGAAGGGGGAAGCCAGGCTCAACAGACATTGGACGAGCAAAGCTTTCGCGCTCTTGCCTCTTTGTCTTTTCAATATGTGTTCCTCAAGCATATATCCCATATTGTTTGCATTCTCTTTCTTCTTCTTACGTGTTTCTTATTAACGAAAATGCAAAAATTACCGTCCAAGATGCGTCCGCCAAATCAAATTCGTTCTCTTTCACTGATCTGTTTCTTGCGAAGATCCCGAATAAAATTGTTACGAAATCCTTTGCATATGCGCCGTATCGATTAAGATGCCGAGAGCTGGCAAGCAGGAAACTCATGAAAACGCAGTAAGAACCAGCAACGGCGCAAGAATCATTAAAACTGGCCGAGAGAAAACGCCATAGAGAACATGGGGAAGAACGTGGAAAAGACGACGATCCGATTGATGGCTGATGCGCTCGCTAAGCATTCATTATGCATCTTAAGTGTCCCAAGCTTCTAATACTTTCGAGCATTCTTTTTCTAAAGTAAAATAGGCCTATATTCCATAGGCTCTCAGGAGCTCTTTTATCCATTAGAGTACTGCGTAGTACAGTACGCTAGTTGCGAAGAGTTAGGCAGTTAAGAGCAGTTTCAAAGGAAAGTGAATTCTGTTTTAGCCCCAGGGAAAGAGCGGAAAAAAGCACTTCCAACGTTGTTTGCGTGCCAAGTAATCCAAATAGCTTAAAAAGTCGATATCCCTGCCGCAATTCTTCGGGTACACTTAACCAAGTTAAAGGTTTAAGTCTAGACCAAGTTCTAACTGTAAACCAAAACAGCTCTCTTTTTCTCCTCCTTACTTTCTCACTTTAAACCTTAAGAAAAGCTTTTGTCAGATACGGGCCTTCCCAGCAGTAAATGCAGGGAGAATCTGGATATGGCTCAGGAAAACGGAAAAGGAATTGAGAGACATGTTGAATAGTACAGGCACAACACATTGTTGAAAGGAAAACATCACCGAGCTTCCTCAAAAAAGTCAAGAAGACCCCAAAACAGTCCAACTGAAATTGTTGGAATGGAAATAGGAAAGAGTTTTAAGGCCTGGGCTGTAAACTTTTTTTTTCATTAGTTTCTACGTCTGGGAAAGGCAACCCCCGGAGACCTTTGGCTCAGTGGCTTGTGTATAGTCGGGGCATTTTCCAACTTAACCCTTTCAATCTTCCCAGAGCAAGATGGCTTGTAAATTTAGGTCGTATAACTTTGCCTGGCCGCCCCTGAACGGGTTGAAAAACGAAAAAAAAATGGAAAATAGAAGAGAACCAAGACCTAAACAAAAAAAAGACCCCGGTCTTTGGATTTATGACGTTTAATTCGTATACGTCGCCGAGAATTGAGCACCTATTTCGTCAATAGACGCAATTCAATCCATATCCCTTAGTTTTATACCTTTGATCTTTCGACGTTGTGTTGCCGTAATTTTTACAACTATTACACTTTTTTGAACCCCCGAAAAACATGTTATCCTGAATATTCCTGAGTGTCCTCAATACAGACGTTATTACAGTCACGGTTTTATATTCCAATTCGGTTCTTGAAGGATTCCTGATTTGATAACCGTTGTTACCAAATGCGGAACTAAAATCCCGAGACTCGTACCAAGAAACCAAATACATCGAGTACGACAGACCAGGAAAATCGTGCAGTAATTAGCGTGTGGCAAAAAAAAGGACTGCAATTTGAGCTCCGCAGGTGTTTGCAATTACTTCATGGGACTATGTAAGCATTTACCGCTTGACGTTATTTTTCCAAGTTGGGTTAAGGGAAGCGCGGGGGAAAAATTGGATCTGCTTGCTAGGTGAAATTACTAATTAGCAGTAAAACGAATTACATTCCCTAATTGCCATGAAGGGAAATTAAAACGCGAAACACACTTCCCAAATGGGTTCATCCTAACGTTGATTTACGTACACGGCGAAGGTTCGAGGGCTTTTATTTTTTAAGTATATAAATAGCTCATTTCTTTTTAGGCCTACTCGGGAGTTTCGTCCCCGTTCATCTAGATGTCAGTTTAGTACGGCCCACACATTGCGCCCAGGAAATAATAAAAACTTTGGGGTGGAGAATGTGTTCCGAAGATAAGTCACATTCTTCACCTATGCCGTAGTATTTTTTCCTGATTTATGGAACACGGCCGTTATCGACTTTTCCTCCCCTTCCCACCCTATGACCCCCTACAATCTGAAACCCCGCCCTCTTAGCCCCTCCTTCCATTGTCTGCCATAGGCCTCTCGTGCGCCTACGCCTGAGGGAGGTTTCAGGAAGAAAGATGGCAGGCACAAACCCCTCTAGGGATTTTTGGAGTTTCTCCGCATCAGGCTTTCCGGTTGCACGATCCTTGTATATATGAACTCCACCATGCGTACCACCCCCAAAAAAAAAGAACATAAGGGAGAGAGAAAATGGGGTTTTCAACGAAATCAGCTAATTATCCAAAGAGCTTTTGCGCCGGTAAAGCGAAGGGGCCCATGGGCCCAATGGCTAACCACAGCCGGTTTGCCCAGTAACCTGGTATTAGCAGAAAATGCTAATAAATTGCCCGCAAAGTTGGCGTCCGTGTCCGTTGATAGACCCTATCTGTTACCTTTACTTTCATCTTCCTTCTTTTTCCCGTTTTTCTTTTTTTATATATATTTTTTTTTGGCAGGCCCGTGTCAGTAGATAACGTGCGTGGGGGTTCGTTTCATGGGAAAACCGTTGAGCCTATTAGGTTTATATAAAACTGGGTTCAGTAGGGCATATATTGACTTGGGGGGACAGTAATGGCGGAAACGTGGCTGATGTGAAAAGAAACCCCCTTTCCACGCACCCGATTCTTGCCTTGCGCATCTCCTTCGCTCCAGATCGCGAGATGCTGTGTATTATTGTGTTTCCTATTTTTCTTTGATTTTATTTTTCATAGTTTTCATGCACATCGTCCGTGCTGCCAGCAATAAAGCTGCCGGTAACGTAACGTTGTTGTTTTTTCCCCTTCGGAATTTGCCCCGCACGCAAACAGTACTCAAGCCTTAGGCAGCCAAGCTCATGCACGGAGCAAATAGCAGAGACAGCTGAGCCAAACGGGAGTTATTTTTTCTCCCAAGTTACCCTATATGTAAATATATCCTATATGGCTACGCCCCCATCTCCCTTCGTGTGTCACGCATACTCAAGACCCGTCAGGGGAAAGATCAAATTCAAATAGTAGTGGTGGGCGGTCTCTTTTTGTGCAAGAAAATGGCCCACTTTGCCTCCACCTTTAAGACATGTTTTTGAGGTCAAAACTGTACACACACACTTACCTTATCGCGGAGGAAGGATTTTACCTCCCTGCATCCTTCCAGTATTTGGCATGTATTTTTTGGAAACCTTTAGCATTCAAAAAAGTTTGGTATCGTAAAAACAAAATGATATGGTTGACCCATTCCCAAAAATTCGCTACGAAACTACGAAAAACAAAATCCCGTACTACCAGAATGCAGATATATCATATAGGAAACACTTGAACATGTCACGGAAGCATGCTGTGAACTCTTATTGTAGCACTTTCAGTCCGGGCGCGTATTTTGGGGGTTGTTGCCTCCTTCATCCCCTAAGACGAAGAAGGGGGGAAAAGAAAGGAAACGTGAACCAAAAAAAAAAATCCCATCAACTTCTGTCCATTTTTCTTTTTTTTTTTTTTACCCTTCTTGGCCGTCGTCGTATCTTTCTACTCCACGTGACGGTCTGCCAGGAGTTATTCCTGCTATATATCCCACTGGCCGGCATCTTTTTTAAACGTGGGTCTCCTAGACGGAGAACGAAAACCCCACAAGAAACTTACATTAAATCCTTATCCTTTTTTTTTCATTTGGTAAAGGGTTTAAAGGAGAAATAGAAGAAATTATGCTAATAAAAATTGGATTTTATATGGCTTACCTTTTTATGTTTTTTATGGAAAGCACGTTTTTCGGTGGAGCGTGTCGCATGATAGAGGAAGTTGTCCGTCAGGGTCTTAGCAATGCGTGTCTTGCATTTATTCGCCAAGAAATTAACCGTCTTTTTTTATTTTTTCGTGGGGGTACTTACTACCCCTTTTGCTCTAACAAGTCAGGGCAACACTTAGCAGCACCTGCGACCAGGGGAAAAATTGGCGGATGGGAAAAAGTCAGGCAAGCGTTTTCTTGGTTACTACGTTTGTTATGCAAGTGAGATTTGCGTTTGCGTTTTCCAAAAGTCAAAAGCCCCAAAATTGGTTTGCTACTTCCACTTACCCACAACTGTGACCGGGAAACCGTGTCGTCTATGTCGTTGGCCAATTTTAGAGACTAATTAACAGGAATTGCGTTGAGGGACCTCCGAAACAATGTTCCCACCGTTCTTGTATAGCAATGTAGCACAGCTTTTCTTTTCTTGAAAGAATTGCAATTTGTTCTAGACTCCCTTCAAAAGAAAAGGAAGATCTTTTAGCCATTGTCTCGTATGGATCCCGTATATGAGAATAGAACTTAATAGGCTTGACTGCTGTATCTTCTTTTTTGTTTCGGTTCCTTTCGCAACTCTTTTCTGGGGATAGTTCTAGTCGCGTGTCAGCTGGCGCAGCCGGTAGCCAACTTGTCGGGGGCAACTTTTTCCCGTTTTGGCGTGAAAGAAGCTAAAAGTAAAAGAAATGAGACCAAGAAAACTTGTCAGATACGTTTCCAGCGAGCAACAAACAGCAAGCTGTATGTGTAGCAGCAGGAGAAAACTTGGAGGCACCAAACTTTTGCTCCCTGTCGCCCACAAATTTTCTCTAGGGCAAAAAAAAAAAGGTTTCTTGCAAGCGGTACTTTTTCTTTCGGAAATTTCTACCTCAACTTGGCGTGTGTAGCAACAATCTCATTCTTCTGAACATTCAGCCCATGCAAAATCAAGTTCTCTATCCTAGCTCGTAAAAAACCCCCCCAACTAAATTCCGTTTTAAAAGAACAAGTAAAAAGGAATTAATAGGGGGTGTAATATGATAAGTTAAGGTCAGGGAGAAAAGGGTGGTAGTAGTAGGTGCATGTGTGTGACGGCAGGACACGTATGTATCTAACCGATCAATAATGCCATTCCGTCTATGCCCTGGCTACGTATAGGACTTTCAAGATTCCGAGGTGTAATGTCATAGTCGTTGGGGCTCTTGTGTCCTCTGTATAGTCGTATAGGCCAATCCATAAAGCATGCTTACACTTTGTTTTTACGTACAATATGTTTGGACGCAATAGCACAATTACATGAGAGAGCTTAACAGACTAGTTTGGTGGTGACAGGATCAGCGTAGCCGACTATGTTTTGGTTCTTTAGCCCAAATACACCTCAATAAAACATGTCTGGCTCAACCCAAGTGTCTCTAATTTATCGGTAGTCTCTATAGCCTCTTAATCCATTAGCTATCTGAAATGCATTAGATAAAGGTATTTCAAAAGCAGAAGAAAAAGAGACAAGTCTTAGGCAGAGTGGAGTGGAATCAAATGTGATGCTTTTAGAGCCTCGTATAACTACGCCAAGGGGGCTTTTGGAATAAAAATCGGTGTAGTTTTGGGTAAGGGAGAAATGGAGGCAAATGGCTGCTCTTTTTACTGCGAGTTAAACGTAAGTGATCGCCAATAGTTCTCAAGTTTCCACGGCGCTTGCATCTTGGCCGGCGTAAATAAATCTCGCGCTCTAGCGTCAGGTTACACCTTGATTAACCAAGAGCACGGGGGAAGGTGGGGTATTTATGGTGCTACTGCCCAAGCCCCAAAAAAGTCAGATACTGGCCCCATATATATATGAAGCAGGTTTCGGGGGAGGCGATGAGAGCTAGCCCAGCCACTCGTATGTTTTGATGAAGCAAAACACGGACGGTGTTTCAAATGTCGCAGTAAAGTCTGGTGGAATTGGACAACATGCTCTGCATGCCCAACAGCTTTGGTGTAGCCTCATTTCTGCCATTTTGGGGCTGGGTGGGTGGGTAAAACCGAAACTCCCCCAACGCAGACACGAAAAGCAAAGAACTTATCTAGCACCCTTAGCAATATAACTTGAAAGTCTTTGTTTTTCATCAGACAAGGGGTGGGAGCAGTGTTTTTCATAGAACCAGCCAAAAAGCTTATTAGAGGAAAAAACTCCCGCCAAAGCAACATCTGAGCATCTACTTGTTTTCTCCGCGTGCTGGAAGAAGTCTAATTTCCTTTCGCCTAAGACTAATAGGAACCAGACTGTTAGTGTCTCGGTAAATCTGGGATGTTTCCAACGTAAAACTTGCGGGAGGCCTGTATTAATGTAATATATATGGCTATGGATAAATACACAGCCATGACTTCAAGTTAACTGGGGTGTTTGCTGCGCCGCTTTTATGGCGCATTTTCATTGCCTACGCCAAGTTTCGGTCAAATAGGCTTTCCCCATTTTTGTAATATCGTTTTTTGTTTTGTTTTTAAAGAAAGGGGGAGATAAGAGAGTTTATATGCTTTTGTTTCTCGTTTTCTTTCCTGCTCCCGCAAAACCACCCTCCCTCGTCCAATGTAAAGCCTGATAGATTCTCACTCTCGGCTTCCGTGTGCAAATCTTCGGATCCAGTGAGGAAGCCTTCCGCTTACGTGGACGGACTTGGCATATCTTATGGGAATTGAAGAGTCTTGGAGCTTCGATAAGCAAAGTAGAGCGCCAGGTTTTCCTTTCCCCCTTTTTCTTCCTTTAAAGCGAACGTGGCTGGAACGAAGAGATAGATAAATGGGTTTTCCTTTGCAACAATACTGCCGGGTTGGGTTAAATTTGGGGTAGTGTGCAAGAACCTTTTTTCCTTCTTTTTCTCACTTCCAGCCTGTATGTGTAGTAAGTACGTGTGTAGATGCGTTTCTTCCCGGGGAAGGGCCCGAATCAATAGCTCTTTTCCCGTTGGAGGCCCAAGCAAAGGAATACCAATATAACATATCTGCATTACGTGCGAGCACGTTGTCGGCCGAATTTCCTGTACCGCGCTATAAAAATGCTTGCCCCAAAGCCCAGGCAAGGGTTAAAAAACTGTCAAAGTATATTACACTTTGGGAAGATTGAAAGGTAGAGAAGCTAAAGACCTCTCCTTGATATGCCGACACTGTAGGCTCGAAGACGAGTCCCTGGATGGCCCTTTTTCAAGAAGGACCTTCGCCCCGAAAGTTCCTAACCCTTTTTTTGGGGGTGGCCCCAGAACAAGAAAAGTGAAAAAAGGGGTAATATAATCGCCGAGGCCTTTAAAAAAAATCTAGTTGGCTAGCCCTATAGGCTCGAACCTATCAGAAAAAAACGAGGTATATTGTTGTTTAGGGCGCCTCTTTTAGCTTGTCGAAGGCCGAGGCTTCAGGGTCGTAAAACAAGGCTGGCGGGTTGTAAAAGTTTCGGGGGACTGCTCTGCTGGCAATGGTCGATTTTGGTATCCGTAGCGCATTTGTCAGACTTTTCTCCTTTTCTTTCTTTTCGTCTTATGGGCACGCCATTCGTCTTGGTCTAATATGTTATGCAAATTCCCCGACAACATGTATGTCTATTACTTGCTGCATAGTATTGGGACCCCATGTGTAGGGTACTCGTTTTCTCGTCGTGGGGTTCGGACTGGACCTGGAATACGTTCAGCGCATTACATTGAACCATGATAGGGTTCAGTAGAAGTACACACATGACTCTTGCTGGAGTATACTGGCAACCTATTACAGCGAGGCATAAGGGTGTTTCTCACCCCCTGGACCACAGTATATCACTCCTGATTCATTGTCCTGTAACGCCGCAACGGATGCTTTATGGGGAAAATATTTCAGGCCCGTTCCTTTTACCCCTCCCCTTTTTGGGAGCTCTTGTGTGAACTATGCAAACTCCTCTATCGGCCTCTCTTCTATCCATCCCCTCTCTCTCCCTTTCTCCGTCCTCGTACTTTCCTTTGGGTTAATGTTATAACAATCGTGCTTTGCCTATTGGGCCCAAAGCAATCGAGATCTGGCCAGCTCACAAAAAGCTGGCGACTATCTAAAGACCTATATAGCTCCTTGCTTCTTTTTTTTTGGGTACCCCCGGTCTGGAGATCCCCCCCATTCGAAGGCCTAAAAATTTTCGCTCACGATAGACATCTCTCGTAGTCCGTTCGGTAAAGCGATCTTGCTGGTTTGTACTTACCAGCTGGCATCTTCGTAAATGGGTGCAACTCTGGGGAAGTGCTAAATTGTTCAGTTTCTTGGTCCGATTCCATCTTCGGCCGTCCTCCCCCACCACCCAAAAAAAGAATCTCATCGGGCGTTAAAAACAAGTATTTCGTGTGAGTGCCCTGTCTAGAAATAGGGGAAAAAAGAATAAGATACCTTTTTTTCCTGGTGATTGAAACGCGTTGATTAATTCCCTGGGTTTTGTGGTTCTTCGCAAATGTATTGCCGGGCCGAGATCGATAAGGACCGAGCAAGACAACCTGGACAAAAAGTCGTGTGGGCGTGTGTGCTTCTCTTGCCCATGTTACCTTGAGAGCGTTAGCTCTGCATTGACAGATCTACACAGGTATGGCATATTTCGTCCTCTGTCGCTCTCGCTCGTGTGTGTATGTTTTCCGATGCTTTTGTTTGTTTTTCTACGAGAGAATTTGTTTAGCTACGATGAGTTTTTCCTTTTTTGCTCTCCCGATTCCTAAACGTAACTTTATGGAGTTAATAGGCAAAGGCGATAGCGGAAGATTGTCTCTTATGCCTAGCCTCTCTCCCGAATAGTATATTAAGAACGTGGCGCCGCTATGAATGTCAATGAGGCTCTTTTTTTCTGTTTGTTCTTACGTTACATGTGCTTTGTGGGTCCCTTCCACTACCTTTTTTTTCTTCCGCAAGATATAAATATGTTCGTCCACGACTCGACAGGACGATACCGCACCATATTACGCCCCATAGCATCTTTCACCCTCTATTACAAATAATAGAGCAAACAGAGCTGACTCCCTGCAACGGGCCAAAGAGTTAGAAGAAGCTGCAGCGCAGCGATAGTTTCAGGAGCTTTGGTATTTTCTTTTTGTGTCGGTTTTTCGTTCCGTGGAGGCCTGGTGAAGGGGCTTTTGTCTCATTTCGTGAGAAACTTTTATGGCCCTGTTACTCATACTGGAGCGTCGGGGGGCTAAAAAGAGCGGGGAATTGTCGGCAATGTCTCATTAATGCGAACACAGGAATCTTTTTTCCGTTACTTTTGCCGACTCTCTGTTTCTCGTTATCCGCGCCGATCCGAGTAATTTGACGTGGCTGGGTGTATTTTTTGGCAAATGAGCACGTATCAATTAAGAGACGTGTGTGACCTCGCTTACTATTTCGATGCCAAGCACACACTCCGGCCCGCTCCTTTTCGCCAATAAGTAATGGACTCATATTGGAAGCTTTTGCACCGCACGCGGACTTGCCAATGCGTTAGTGTCCAAAAAAGAAAGATGAGATATTCCCGGGGACTGTCGGACATATTTGAGTCGATTAATGGGAGAAGGTATGGAACAGGTTCGATAAGAGAGCCACACTAGGTCTCAACAACAGCATGTGACACACATCCCCCGCACGTTTATACTCCGGAGAAGAAATGATAACCTATTCCGTATCTTTCTTTACCGGTTTCTTGCCATCTAATTCCAGCCTTACGTTGTCACGTTTGAAGTGAAAAATATTATGGCAAGGTACAAGAAATTGTAGTCTGGGAATTACAGCAGAATAGACTTCTCTTCTTTCTTACAAAAAACCGGGCGCAAGCCATAAATATGCCATAACGGGGCGGAGTTGTTAACAGAGAAATAGGCTCGGGGGGAAGGTTTCTGGCTAGGCTTATATGCGTAACAAGGCCGAAGGGTCGTAAGCTCGTTGCCTGACTGGCTAGATAGGCCTAGGGTATAATTGAACCGAACGGAAAGCTATTTTATTGGTTAGAGGCCTAAGCCCTAAAAAGGCAGCCATTTTGAAGGGCTTTTTATGCCTGTCCCCCGTTCTGGAACGCAAGTTTTCGCAACCAGCCAGGGAGAAAATCGTTAGGGATAATGAAATGCTAATCAAGCCAGCCAACAAACAGCAACTGTAGAGCTTGGTGTGTTTCCCCCAGTATCATTTATTACCATCGTATTGGAAAACCGGGTCTGAATTGTAATCTACTGCTCGGCTTCCCGCACATGCGGTAGAGAATTGCGTTGTGTGGGATCTGGAATGGTATAATCCTTAAGCTAGAAAGCTTATACCGTAATATCTGGTGTGGGGGGAGACAGAAACATAACTTAAGGATGGAACTAGCCCAGATTTCGGGTCTGGTTCTAAAACGTTTCACCCAGGTGGTAAACTGACAGTCAAAAGACATACACGCGTTTAAAAGATGCAACAAATTTACCTGTTGAGAGACTATAGGGAGTTTTGGGCGTAATAAAGAACGCGTGGTAAAGCATTCAAGGGTGGAAATGGTCCATAGGAACACAAGTTAAGTGAGACAAAGTTGCCCCATCCGAGCTTGGTTGGGGTTATCCCTATGACAGTCATAACCCTCGAAATGGGTTGCTGAAGTACAAATTAAAGGGTAGGGACCTGTCCTTTTCTGAAAAGGGCCAACTTGGACTCCTTTTTTTTATGTAGCACTTATGTGCGGAAAAAGCTACTGTCATGTCGGGATTCGCGGCAGGTCGCTTATACCTGATATATCCTGATATTATTGTTCTTGTTCTCCAACAACAATAATCCAAGTCGGGCGGAATGTTACTAGAGAGGAGGAAATCTGGCTGTAAAATCACGTTTAAATTATGTCGTTTGGTTTGTGACTAGAGTCACTATTGGTTTATTATTCCTTAACGTCCGTACAAGCAGGTGATGGCTTAAACGGGCAGCTGGGTGGATTGGCTACTTAGTTACGCAAATTGGCTAATGGACTCTGTAATTAACTTACGAGCAAAGCATTATCTCCTCCTCAGGAATTACCTCATTTGGCAGAGGTTTTTCAGTTCATCCATCTCTACTAAAAGGTTATCCAGACTTGCCTCTCCATAGTCTGTTCATTCCAAAGGGCATTTTTAAATCAGTTTCAACTATGATCGGAATAAACCCAGCCTCCTGTAGGAAAAACCGTAGCAGGTTGTTTTAGTCGAGGAGCTTAGGATTTTAAAACGCTATTAAGGATGTAAAGTCGTCATTGGTGTTTTCCTTTGCATGGAGCAGCTTTGAGGTTTCATTGTTGGGACAAAGCGCCAGGTCCTTTTGTTGCCAGGCTTCTCTGTCTTTCGTTTCCGAGTTCTCCGTGTTTGGAGGCGATATCAGACTAGTTGTTCTTTTCTTCGGATGTGAGCTTTAGCTTTCATTTTTGCTTTTTTCTTAATGCGGATTTCATGATAAAGCATTTCGCTTGGTTGGCTTCCACCATAGCACACATATACGTCTTGCTGTTGCATGGCGTCCAACGTGAGCAGTTGCTGTCCGGCAGCAGCTGTCTATAGGTGGCGGCCATTTTTGCCTGCCCCTTTTTCTAGTTTCACGCCGACTTGCATTGCAGTGAAAACCACGCATATTTGAGCTTCTTGGCTTCCCTCGTTGCAAAGGCTCGGGCCCACGACTCCATCTTCAATAGTAATTCGTGGCCACCCAACATTAATCATAGTCCCGCTTGTGCAGCGGCGCTGGATAGACTTGAGCGAGTACTTTTTGTCGTGTTGACCTTTCGTTTTGCTTAAGAAGCAAAAAAACAAACAAACTTCAGACCTTTCTGATCAGTGGAGATCGTGTTGTTTTCTGATCCACGCCACGAGGATCCACATTGATCCGTGAACTCCAAGTGTGCTTTTGTTTCCTTGAGGAAGGACAAAAAATATTCCCATTTTCGTCTCTATTTTATTACGATTCGCCCTGTGCTGGGGAGGCTGGACCAGTCTTGAGACTTTTCAAGAGTATAGAGAGGATATAAGTTGGCGTTTAGTTAACACAAAACTCGAGCTTAGAGATTGCCATCCTCATTCCGAGAGCTTTGGGGAGCATCTCTGGGGAAGCTGCGTTGCCAACTTTACCCAGCCACAACTTTAATCAGCCAAAAAAGAACAGAAAAAGAACTTCCACCCTATCTCACCCTGTCTTTCTGAAGCTGAAAACGACGCCCTTAAAAAACAGCGGGTCAGCCACACCAATTATTAAATGACCAAGTGAAGGATGGTGGGTAAATTTGCACCCAAGTTGGATACGCCAAAATCTGTGGGACGGACGTTCCTCCTGTTTACCCGTTTTTCCCCCACTTTGACAGATTCGCTGGTCCCTTTTTGCTGGCACAAGGACGTAAAACTTTTTCAAGTGCCTGTCGTTTAGTAAGTGATCCATGTTATGCGCCAATGTCCCTTCAAAGCGCCCTTTTATGACCGGAATATTGGTTAACTACTCTCCCAAACCAATAACCCAGTCGTGGAGAGACTGATTAACTGTCTTGGACCCCCAAGTTCGACTTGGTTCAGGCCTTTAACACCCCCATTTGCGACGTGGTGCCACCGAAAGAAAAGGGAAGACAACTGCAGAAATTGGCGAAGAGGTTTTTTGCGCGCGCAGCCAGCGAAGCCAAACGCGGCCAAAAGTCCGTGCGGGGCCCCAGACAACCCGGCACGGGGATTTGCGTGCTATGCCAGGAGTCAAAAAGGCTAAATAATCTAAGTTGCTACCTCACTTGAATCCTCCAACAACAAGCAAAAATAAAAACACACCAAGCTGGCCCTTGTCACTCCTCCATCTACTAGAAATCGTTTAGCTTTTTCTCCTTGGCCCGCTCCTTTGGCCAAAAACAAAGTGTATGGTGCAAAAACCTCCCCAGTTTATTATAAGTTTGTGTTGGTAGAACGTTTCCAATCTTGGAGCCAGCCAATTCAAATATCATATGTGCCAATTAACGGGAGAAACTTGGAGCACTTTGCAAAAAATAGAAAAGTTACCGTGAGGATTGATGCGAAAAGGGAAAACGAAAACAGAAAAGCCAATCTTGGAAAACTCGATTACGAGTTACCTGTCAAGACACATTCGTTCACTTGCATTTGCTTGAGAAGCGAAGACATGGTCAGGGTTTTAGGCAATTTCTTCTTGCTTGGACGCTTCGGCAGTAGTTAAGCAAAAGAAGTCTGCGAGCGTGCATGCCAAACAGTGTAATTATACCAGCCGCAGGGGCTTCGCAACGTGATGTATGTGCCGTCCGACAGACGCTTGCAGCCCTCGTCATCATCATATCTGCTCCCTCTGATCCTCCGCGTACTTACCAGCAACGTCTTGCTTGCTTTATTGTGTGTGTATCTTCCCGAACAACACTTTGTATGATTACTGCTCTCATTGTGGGGAAAAACAACAGTACACGATCACCAGCCAGCCAAAAAACTCGCTTGTCCTAGTTTATGGGTCATCCTCAACCTCGTTTTTCAAGTTGGTGTCAGGTGGAGAAACTTCCGTCACGACCTTGCCACGAATTTGCAACTTCCAAGTTTTTACTGTGCATTCCAATCAAAAGACGACATCTTTATACTTGTCCCAGTCGTGCTGACTTGAAGCAAAAAAAGTGCAAAAGACGCTAATATTAAAAGACAAATAATAGGCATAGGCAATAAAAAGCGCCCAACACCCCATGCCTTGAGCCCAAGCAGTGGTTCGCTAGATGGCAGTCAAGGTGGTGTTTTAGTAGTAGGACGAGCGTATACGTAAGGCGAGGGGAGAAAACCTGGTCGCAACCCCTGTGTGGACCGGACCTTTTAATAGCCTTTGCTCTCTTTTGTTGGCCCCGCCAGCCTAACGCCCTGCGGTGCAAGAACAAACTAGCTGCCGGCAAGGCGGTTTTGTGACGCCGTAGCGAGCGAGAGAGAGAGTGGGGGGAAGAAATTATACGGTACACCCCGCGGAACCTGGTCCCAACCTCTTGTGAGGTTCTGCAGCTGCGCTGTTGGCATCATCATCGCAAACCGTTTGTCTCGGGGAACTCCGTAGTCGAGTCCAGGATTGGTGGCACGCTGACACCTGTCCGGCGATTGGACCTGGTTATTTACAAGTGGAGATGGAGTCACAGTCGTAAGGGAACCCCCCATCCCGACTGGGTTTCTAAACCCCCCACTAAAACCCGCGGATCCCCATTACCGTGTCACGAAACCCCCTCGCGCCAAAACAAAAAGAGAGCGACTCGAGCGGTGAATAGCACCCGCCAGAGCACGCTGCGCTCGAGTTGAAGACCGCGAGAGCGCGAGGCAACTCAAGAAACCGAGTGCAGCATACAGCAACGTGCATATACGCTAACCGACTAGGAGCTATATACGACACTGTTTTCAAGAAGAAAAAAAGAGAAAAGGCCAGGAGCTATTCTGCTATTGCCCCCTTTGCGTTATTCGGCTGGGCCAGAAAGGGCATTGTGCAGCTTGTAGCAAACATTGCCAAGCACGCGTGAGTATAGACCGGACGCAGTTGGAGCTCCATGCTCCGACTGTCGTGGCAGGGCTGCTGTGGTGCTTTTTTACCCTGTCGTCAGCCTGCTTTTTAATTTGTGAGAAGAACGAGCTGCGGAAAAACGTCCCCTGGCAGCGGGGCAAATATTTTTAAAAAGCGTCCCCATTTTGCAAACCAGTACTCGTTGTGGTACCTTTGCATAGCATTGCTATCCCCACGCCCCTTTTTCGGAAGCAACGGTGCCCCTCGCCATACCGGAGTATAAAGAGAGTCTGTGCCGCTACGAGATAAAAACCCAGCTCTCCTCTTGTAAACCCCCTCGCTGGCGTCTTTTCACCCGTCCCACCCCCGAGAACTCCCCCACGCGCCTACATACACACACCCCTTCTCCTGGGCTTCCGAGACGAAAATTCCGTGGGACGTGCCCCGACCCATACACCCCAAACTCGCGGAAACCCGCGCGCTGCCGCGGTCGCCAAGCCAGCTCGAGAAGCGTCCCTCCGCCACCGGGGCAAGACTCCTCTCGCCATAGACTTTTAGTTGTGCCATTCCGAGGGCAAAGGAGGGTTTGTGTGTGCCCTGGCTTTTGCCAGTACCAGCAAAAAGGCTAAGCAAACGCCACGAACAACCCCTCGCTAAAAAAACTCTCCGCCAGTCCTATAAAACCTGGCCCACACGGTCCGTAGGCCTAACATCCTGTCGGGAACTCCCCGCCGTGTGAGACACTTCGCCAAAAGTTTGTGGGGATACCTTGTTCTAAAGACCCGCTCTCATTTTTGCTGAAAAAGAAAAGGCCTGGCCCAACCAACCAATCACCACCCGCGCTCCAGCCATCCACAAACAATCCATCGTCTTTGGGTTCTCATCAACGTCATCGTTCCCCCTACTCCTTTTGGGCGAGGGCAAGGGGGCTCTCTCTCTTCTCTCTTTCAATTACCATTACGGTACATCAACATCATTGGCCCATTCAGCTATCAACTGATTCAGTCTATTGTATTTCTCGCAACTCGTTGAACTGGTGGCATTTCGGGGCTCTGTCTGCCGTCTTCGTTTTTTGCTCCGCCGACGACTTGACAAAAAGTCCGATATTATGGTGCGACATCGTCGTGTGCGTGTGGTGGGTGTCCTAGCTTGCAATTGTTGTGCCCGGGTTCAGTCTAGATACGCGCTCCAAAAATAACCTTTTTCGACGGTGTTAGGAAAGAGGGAAAGAAATCCCCTGAATCGTCCCAAACTAAAAAATCGGGTGAGCGTCTGCTCGCTGTTTACGCGCTAATCGTCTGTTGCCGGTAGTAGGAAGATTAATTTTGACGCTATGAGTTCAAAGTTCCTGGATAGTATGTTGACCAAGTACCAGGCTGAGAACGGGCCCGGTGTAGTGAATTATTCCACCCAACATGCGGCCGCGAGAATGTACCCATACGTCTCTATGGGTCACCAAAGTGCTGCCGCTAGTTTTGCCGGCGCTGCCGGTCTTGGCGGCTATTCCAATGCTCTAGTAGGGGTCTCAGACTCGGAAAAACAATGTCGGTTTAACAATGCGGCTGCCGCCGCGAGTATGGCCGGAGTTGCTGAAGCTATGGTGAATTATTCTTTAGGACACCAAAATGGCGTGGGCGTCTCAGCGGCCGCCAGCATGGCCCAAGCAGCCGCCGGATTCTACCAAGCCGCCGCCGGTGGAGGCGCTGGAGCCGGCGTCGGAGACCCGAACAATCCGCTCAACGCCTGTTCGCACGGACCTGGCGGTCTTGGACTAGGAGTTCATCACCATCAGACGTCGCCCGGCCCCGAATTACCTCGCTACCCATGGATGTCCATCACGGGTAAGTTTTTTTTGTCTTCATATCGTGTTATTTTCTACCTGCCTTCCGTGAAATCTACTTTTTGTGTCTAAATCTACGCTAAAAACGTAATAAAACGCAATACGTAAGAAAAACAAAAGGAAAAGAATTAGGGCCCTAAAGTAGGTAAAAGTGGCAAGTCAGGTTCCCAGCGACATTGTGGCTTGTTTTTGCGATCGTTTCACTAATTTTCAGCCACTGGGCAAATAACCGGGAAACCCTAACGCCCGAGCGGTTGGGATAGGTTTCGCACTTTATTGACCGTTGATGGTCGGTTTTGTGGCTGGCAAATGAGGGAGGGGGATAGAATTTTGCCACCAAAAAGTTACGGACCGCATTGACAATGATTATATGAGGGAAACAAGTGTGCTCTGTATACCATACAGTAAGAGAAAAATAGGTACTGCACAGTACGGATATAGGTCAGTAAAACTTTTATTCACGCCGTCTTCAAAACGTAAATGGATCCTAAAACGGCCAACTTGTAGGCCAAAAGAGGGGGACACAATCACCGCGTATTCTTCCTTTATAGTCCCCTATATATGTCAGTGGGTACTATACAGACAGAGCCTTTTTTTATGCACCATGAAAAAGATGTCACTGAGCATCAAAATCGGTTAAAAAGGACCTATCCTTTTCGTGACAGCGGACTAATTTAGAACGAATCGTAATTTTTAAAAACTGAGGGACACATATTAATTAGGGCTGTGCCCGGGTGTATAGTGTGGCTTTTGTATATTTTGCGGGATCCGTAAATCCCGGGAGGCGGTACATCCCAGACAATATCAGACAGCTATCGTATTCCACATTGATTCACAGCAGCCATCATGGTATAAGACGCCCACCACTTGGCGCGAATGCCGGGAGGAAAAGAAAAAGTACCAGTTTATAGGGCAAAACTCCTTTCCGTTTTTTTCTTCTTCCAAAATTGTCTCTTGGATACTCTGGCTATTAAATGGTAGGGGACAAGCATGAAGGAAAAAAATAGCCGTTGCTTATGGGCTGGACGACACCCGGTGAACGAATCAAAGGAAAAAAAAATAAATAATAGAAGAAAGATAAACTAAACGAAAAATAAGCTTACTCGCGCACTTGTGACGTAAACAATGTAAAAAAGAAGGCGCAGGGAAAAAATAGGGCTAACCTTAGCACCTATAAGACGGAAAGCCCTCTTTCGAAAAAGCGAAGAACCAATAGTGTTTGCGCGTAGTACACGCCGGTCCAAGAGAATCAATACCCCATTTCCCTTCCCGCTTTTCTGCTTCGTTTCGAAAACGATGGATTTTCTTCCCATCTATCCGTTTTTTTCCCCTAATAAGCGGCAATTTAACCGCCACAAAAGCAAAATTGTTGAAAAAGGGGGAAAGAGGGAGGTACGCGAGTTTTACCTCCCAAAGTACCGGCAGCTCGTATCTCATGACTAGCCAGGTCCCCAACGCAGCTGCGTTTTACTTCTCTATATTGGAATAGCTATAGCGTGACAAGAGCAACTACAAGTGTGTTTTCCTGGTACAGGTTCGTCTTATTTATTATGGGCTCATCAGCGGTCTTGCGGCAAGTGGTATTTGTTTGCTAGCGTAAAAAGGAAGATGACGCGTAAATATACCGGGAAAAAAACTAATACCTTTGACTGGTGAGAGTCATTCTCCCATCAGACGAAAAAAATAGAGGGGCAATAAAGCCGCTGTCCAAGGACTTATAGTTTAC
This sequence comes from Lepidurus apus apus, assembly GCA_022832285.1. NCBI lineage: Eukaryota > Metazoa > Arthropoda > Branchiopoda > Notostraca > Triopsidae > Lepidurus > Lepidurus apus. The sequence continues at coordinate 152,963 of JAGJRO010000005.1, forward strand.
TCTTATCGGAAATTGACCTGCCAAAGGGAAAAGTGTATTTAGATGTTTAGGGTGTACTATACGTCACAGTTACAGCTCCTTGATCCTTTTCCCGTTATAGCAGTTGACAATTATGGACGTTATACTTTCTCGAGACGTTGTTTTACCTACAAGAAACCTGACGTTTCCTTTATTTATTTTTCTGATTTAGTTAAATTAAATGCGCTGATTTTTTTAAATTAAAAGTAATGATTTTGTAATTAAAGGTACAGTCGTAAAGCGTACTTGCGAACCGGTAAGTAAATGGCGGGAAAATTAGTGGCAGGAAAAAAATGGTTAGGGATGAGTAAGCAATGAGCGGTGGTTGTGACGTGTCTGCGACAACGGCCGAGAAGAAGACCTTGACCTTGCCCATATTTCATTCTCGGAGTAGTGAGAATTCAGCCATTGTGACGTCATGACTGGCAGCGTAGATGTCTTGCTCGAGTTCACACCCCGGTATTTTATATATTAGAAAAAGAAGGAAAAAATTAGAGCTCGGTTTAGATAACAGGCACTCTATAAAACGTTTGAGATTTGCATCCCAAAAGGCAGGCGGATCCATGCTCGATAAAGAAAGCAGGTGATGACGTTGAGAGCCCACTTGTGAGGCTCTGCCAGACCGTAAGCGCACTTTGATTCCCCCGCGCTTATGGCGGAACTTTACCTCTTTTGCTTGACGGACTTAATAAACAAGTCTGGCAAATTGCCTGCGCGGTTACTTTGTCCTTCTCCAAGACTTGTCCATAACCTTGTAGGGTTTTTTGTTTTCACGCTTTTTCTGTATTGTAAACGAGCAAAAAAGGAATAACGAAAATTATGAGGTTCGCTCCCCCCAAAAAAGAGAAGCAAAATAACCAAAAATACAACAGTGACATGAGAAGGTATTTCCATAAATTCACCCTTCAAACCGGCTTGGGCCATTTCGACACAGCCTCTTTAATTCGGGCTACAGAGCATCCGAGGGCCACTAATTGCACCCTATTGCACACACACCTTGTGCTTAAAAAAAGCAGAAAAAATACTGGGACGGGTGGGCTTTAAGATCTTGGGCTTCTCTTTCTTTACCGAGCAAGATGGATGGCGGTTTCTGCCGCTGCCTGCATCGTGACAAGAAAAAGCAGACCCTCGGGGCCCGTTACCTGTAACGCTGTAACAGCAAATGCCAGACACAAAATACCTTGGTGTGGCGCCCCCTGAAAGCAAAGACGCTGTTGGTCTCTCTCGCTGGCTGCTTGGGTGCAACACACATACACCAAGCTATGCATGTATATGGTACATGTATGTATGTCGGTTGGCTCTGGGGGCTCTCTGGCTCTCTCAGCAAGCGTCTTTCTCAGAATTGCCCTTATAGCAACAAGATTCAATCCCTTGGCCTATCGTGTCTTACGACCCATCACATCTTTGCATACCCAAAAAGGGGTGGTGTCTTTTACGCTCAAGACTTGGGGATAGATACCAAAATCTTGTCATTTGCATGCGCCTCTGCTTGGGACCTCATACCGCGAGACTATTTTTTCCCTTTTGAAACAAAGGAAATAAAAATAAACTGCTCAAGGATAGATACGCAAATCTCTCCCATGACTGTTTCAACCCGTAATAGATACAATTCCCCATTAAATTGCATGTTGGTACAATTTCCGTCTCGGTGAATGCGATCTCGTTTAGCTTCGCGTGATGGAGATCTCCTTTTCACGAAAAGGTTGAAGGGGACTGAATGGAGCGTTTCTGAGCGCGTTTGATCGGTTACGGAACTTTGGTCTCGGGTTACGGCACCTGCCACGCATAACTCGACGGCCAGAAAGGGGCCAAAGCGGGGGAAAAGGAAGTGGCGAACGCAGGGCAGAAGAGCAGCCGAACGCGTAGATCGATACAGCCATTTACTGCTGCCACATTACGAGCTATTTGTGTTCATAGAACGTCGTCTAATTAGGAAATATGGACTTGCTTCGGTAGGGCAAAACGTCCATTGCGTTAAAAGAAAAGAGCTGTCATCGTACGTCCATCACACGGTAGGGGAAATGACACCAGAGCCTTTTAATTAGTCTAACTGAGCCATGGGTGTGTGCATAATCCCTGAAATGGAAGGCAGAGCAAGGCCGCATCAGGTAGTCCATTACCATTCTGCGAAAGCGGGG